>JASEKS010000186.1:0-202076 GCA_030770415.1 Pleoardoris graminearum
GTAAATAGTTAAGTAAAATATATTAGTATTATATTTTAAAAATTATTATATAGAAGGTATATACTTAATATATATATAATATATTATATTATTAGGTTAATAAATAACTTATAGGTATTACTTAGTAGTATTAAGCTATTTAGAGAATACTATATTAAGGTGTTAAAAACCCCTTTAGAGTAAAGTTTTTTAGTTACTAAAAATATATAACTAAACGCTATATAAACCCCTACTTAACCCGTAGCTATCGTTTTTAGTACTTAATTTTAAAATATAAGGGGTATATATAGCTAAATGCCTTAGGAATTTATACTTAACCCGTATTTAACTCTAACTTAACCCTACTCTAAATATTTAAATCTATTTTATCCCTTTTTAGGTTCTGCTGTCCCTACCGTTCCTTATTATTAGAAGAAATATAGTCCTTATTATTATAGGATAGATAGCTTTAATTATAATAAAAAGTATTCTTGTATTTACCGGTAAGATAGTAGCCTAAAAATAATTAGTTAAGGTTAATAAGGGGTTAGTAATATATTAATATATTCTTATAATCTCTAGAATCCTCGTCCGGGTACTAAGTATAGTAATTATAGTAGTACTTATATAAAAAAATCTTATTATTAGCCTTTAAAAAATTATAGATAGTTTTAAAGTTAATCTAATTAACTATTAATAGGGGTTAACTATAAGTTAACAACCTAATAACAACGTGTACTTATTTAGCCCTTAACTCTACCTTTAGCCTAGTTAGTTCTAGTAATATAAGAAACTTTTAGGTATTTATTATAAAGTAGAGTACTATCGTACATAATTATAATATTTTTCTTATTTTTATCTCTAGCCGACCTCTTTTTAATCTATCTAGTACGCGTACTACTACTATTACTACTTTTCTTTCCTTTTCTAGTTAGAGTAGTTAGAGTCGTAGGTTATAGCGTATTAGTAATAGGTTAAATAGGGGTAGCCGACGCCGATGTAATAAGTAGAGCTTATAGTATAGAGGGTAGTATATTAAGAATAGTCGGGTCCTTAATTACCAGCGCTTATATATATTTTTTATAAAAATCTAGCAAACGGTTAGTAACGTATTAGTAATAAATTAATAATACCTACTAAGTAACTCTCTAATTTTAGCTATACTAGAATTTCCGCCCTTGCCTCTATTAGCTAAAGTAATATTATACTAGTTCTTATAGTATTATTTTAAATTATTAGTATTATAAAGCTACTATAAGGGTTTAGTATATATTAAAAACGCCTTAATAAAACCGTATTTATACTATAATATTTACTATTGTTATTTTCGGCACGGTATTAATAGTCTTTTAGATATAAATACTAACTAGTCTATATAATATTAGTAAGGGGTTAATAAGGTAAAAGTAACCTATTTTTAATCCTAAATAACTTTACTTACGCGTATAAACGGGAAGGTGTTTAGAATTTTAGGCTACCTTATATAGGCCTAGTAATTATAGTTATCCTTAACTTTAAGCGGTATCTTATAGTATTTATAGGGCGTTTTAAAGGTAATAGCGAGACGTAGAATAAATATTAGTAGAGTAAAAGTAATAGGTAGTTATTTTAGCTTTTATATAGTATTCTTAGCGTACTAAGAATAAGTAAGCTTTAGCGTTAGTTACTTTATCTGCGTCCACCCTTTCTGTTACGATCCCAGGGACCTACAAAAAAGAAATCGCTCAGAGCTTACTCTTAGTACCCACCTTTATACCTAACACTTATTAGTTAACTATATTTACCCCTTTTAGCTACGGTATCTAGCCCTTTTATTTATAAATTTTTTTATCTATTATTTATACCCTTAAAATTACCTTAGCTATTATTTATAATAAATAATACTTTTAGCAAAATTCTTCTAAGTAAAAAGTAATCTAATTTATATATAAATTATACTATAACCCTATCTAGTATTTACTAACTTAAATTAAAATAAGTTTATACTAAGTATAAAGCCTAGCATTTTAAGTATTATATAAAGTATATACTAATTAAACTATTAATTTTTTTTTATTTATAACTTTTTTATTAATACCTTTATTAATATACTAGTACTATAACTTAATATTTTTTTTTATAAAACTTATACTTCTAAATTCTATTTTATAAAAATTATAAAAAAGTAAAAAAGGAGATAAGAAAATAGATATATAAAATTTAATTAATATTTTTTTATTAAATATAATAATAATGTATATAAATATAGTAGTTAATTCTAAGTAATAAGTCTTTAAAAATAACTTAAAATTTAAAATATAAATAAAAACTACTATATACTATAGTTAGTAAAGAATAAATTAAAAATTATTATAAAGTGGTACTAGAAAAATACGCTAGAGGTATAAATATATATAATATAATATTATAAATTAGCTGTATTTATATATAGAGTAGTTAACCTAGATAAATTTGCTAGTAATACAGAGCGTATAGATTATATAATTATAGTTATATAATTATATAATCTATACTAGCGCGCAGAACCCCTATCTAGCTATTATATAAATAATAGAAAGAGAAAGAATAATAATTAAAATATAATAATTATTATTTATTATTTTATAGTATTTCCTATTTACTATAATATTATAGACAATTATTACTTTATATAAGTAAAAAATAGTTATCCTAATACTAATTAGTAGTTTATTAATTAATTTATTTAACTACTCTATTACTAGTAGTTAATTAAATTTCTTTATTTATTATATAAGTAGATTAATAAATTTGTTTAACTACTTATTACTAATAATTAATTAGATTTTTTTATTTACTATAAATTAGTAAGGGCGTATAAAAAAATTAAGTTATTATTAAACCTATATTATATAGAAATAATTTTATATATTACGCGACTCTTCCCTATATCTATAAATAATAGAAAGTATATTAAATTATATATTCTATTAAACCCTTATCTATATAAAAGATAAAAATAACCCTTTTTAAAACTAAACTATTTTATATAAACGCACTAGTACTATAAGCTAAAATTATATAATTAATTATATATTATATAAACTAAATAATATAATAGTACTAAAAAAAATTTCCTCTATAAAGAAAGGTAAAAAGTATATAATAAAGACAGATCTAGATTTATTATAAAAAAAATATACCTAAAAATATAATATCTTTATATAAGTACTTAAAAACTAGACTAAGTTATAATACTAAATAAAAAATTTAAATATTCTAGATAACCTATCTACTAAATAATTTAATATATATATTAGCTACGTTATTATAAGACTCTATATAAAATAAAGGGACACAGGCTAAAGCCTATATAAAAGACCTAATAAGATATTTTATATATATTTTATATTTTAAATTAGATATCCCCTATTGTACGAATTATTTTTTAGTATATTTTTTTTTTATATATTATATTCTTTTACTTTATTGCACGAATATTAAAAGAAAATTTTTTAAAATATTATACCTAAAAAAAAAAAAATAAAAATAAAAAAAAAACTCCCTATTTTTTTTATATATCCCTAATCCTCCTCTATATTAATAAAGGAAAAATAAAAGAAAAAAAAAAAATAAAAAAAATCTAAATATAATATTTATATTAGATTTTATATAACTACTATATATAGAACCTATATATATTATTCTAAAATACTACTAAGGTATAATACTCTATAAAAGGTAAAAGTCTAGTATTACTATTATACCTTTATATATATAGCTACGCCTTTAGAACTTTACGCGACTATATAAAAAATATATAAAAGTAGTCTTTATAGTAAATAATTTTTATAGTAAAAAGGATTAAGTTAATATTATTAAGTAAGATAATATCTATATTATATAAAAGTAACTAGTATACTATATACTTATTATTCTATAAGATATTACTATATAGAAAGAATCATATAGAGATATATATATACGTTAATATAAAAAGCTAATAAAAATACCTTATTAGCAGCCGTTTTAATAAAAATAGTAACTTAAATTTAATTACTAAATATAAAAGCCTATATTAGGGTAAAGCCGGGTATAACTATAACTTATTATAGCTATAGCTACTACTATCTGTATAGAACTAAAGCTATTTTAAAAATTTTATTAGAGGTTAACTCTATATAAAAAAAAATAGCTAGAAAGTTAAAAAAAAAAAAATAATATCTAAAACTACGTACGGAGATAATAATAAATAAAATTAAAAAAAAAAATATTATAAAAAGAAAAAGTTTCTTTTTATATACTATTATTCTATATAGTTTTAGACTAGTACTTTTTAATAATTATATAATAACTTTTTACTTCTATTTACTATAATCTTACTCTTTACTTTCGCGTAATATATAAAGTTATTAATTTTTTACTTTAGTTTACTATAATTTTAATTAATAAGTAGTAGTATACTATACTATTTTACTCTTTATTATTATATAACACATAAACAATAGATTACAATTTAGTTATATAAAAATATATTAAAATAAAGAGACACTTATATAAAAAGGAGAACTAATTATTTATATATAAAAAGAAATATAAAAAAATTAAGTATTCGTATAATATTACTATAAAAAGAAAAGTTACTAGTATATATGGAGTAGTTAACTTAAATAGATTTACTAGTAATACGGAGCGTATAGATTATATAGCTATAATTATATAATTATATAATTTATACTAGCGCGCGGAACCCCTATCTAGCTATTATATAAATAATAAAAAGAGGAAGAATATTAATTAAAAGGCATAACTATTATTATTTATTATTTTATACTATTTCCTATTTACTATAATATTATAGACAACTATTACTCTGTATAAGTAGAGGATACTTATCCTAACAGTATTATTATATAAAACTATTTAAGTTAACTAAGATTATATAAAAATAATTTACTAAGATAAAACTAGATAATAGATTATAAATATAAAAAAAAATAAACTAGTATATAAACTAGCGTATATAAACTAGCGTATATAAACTAGCGTATATAAACTAGCGTATATAAACTAGAGAATATAAATATAAATTATATAAAAATTTAAGTTACTATACTAATACGTAATATATAAAATAATTATATAATTTTTTAATATTACTAAATTTAATTATTATTAATTATGTATAAATTAAAGTCCTACAATAACTATATATATAGTAGTTATTTTTAAAG
The DNA here is from genome assembly GCA_030770415.1 of Pleoardoris graminearum. Classification (NCBI taxonomy): domain Eukaryota; kingdom Fungi; phylum Ascomycota; class Dothideomycetes; order Pleosporales; family Didymosphaeriaceae; genus Pleoardoris; species Pleoardoris graminearum. The sequence goes on from JASEKS010000186.1 coordinate 5,172, forward strand.
AACTTAATATAGTAGATTTATACTATTAAACTTTTAAAATTTTAATTATATATTAATATAATTATATTTTTAACATATATAGAGTATTAATTTAAATATCTTTATATACCTATTAAAAAATATTAAATATAAATTATTCTTAAATAATATTTAAATTACTTTTTCCTAACTTTATTTATAATATTAGTATTTATAGAGGGGAAAAACGAGTTAGAAATTACTAGTTACTAAAATTAGGAGGATAAGAACTACTTATATAATAGATAATACTAAAGAGTTATATTATATATATATAAAAGAGAAATATATTCTCTATTCTAGAGAGTTTTATAAGCTAATAATATAAGTTTTAAAATAGTTTCTTATAATATACCCCCTAGTTAAGCTAATAGAAACAGTTTAATAAAGGTATATATATACTCCTTCTTTTTAAAATCCCTTTTGGTCGCCCCGAGCCACCACAGCCATAGTATTTGTTTAATTAATATATAAATATAGAAATAGCTTAACTATTTAAATAATTAAAAATTAATTCTTTTAAGCTTATCGTAGCTCTAGAACATTTAAAAAAAACTTTTATAGTAATTTCTAGCTAGTAGCGTTACTAGATAGTAGAGTCCTAAAGTAAAAGACTAATTATAGTAGGCGTACTAGTATTTTTAAATATAGATAGTATTTATATATAATTTTTTTACTTACTTATTTAAACAATTTATATAATTTTTTATTATTATTATTACTTTTATACTCTCTTATACTATTTATATTACTTTATTACTTACTTATTAAACTTTTTTTTAATAGCTCTTTAAGCTTTTTATTATTATAAATACTATAAATGAGTTAGTTACATTACTATAGCAATAGTTAGAGTAAACTATTATACTTTTTTTTTTTTTACTTTTTTTTTTCTAGATTTCTAATAGTTTATTTTTTTATTTAAGAACTTTATTAAAATTTATTTAATAGTTTTATAAGCAGTTTTTTTTAATTTTATTATACTATAAATTTTAATTACCTAAATATAAATAAGTATAATTAGTATATAATGTATTTTCGTTGCGTACACGGTTTAGTACCCAATAGAGTTCCCTTACTACATTCGTACCCCTGGATCGTCGTCTAGGCGTACTTATTACTTTTTAATATAATGTATTTTAAATATACTAAAATTAGTAAGGAGCCAATAGAATCTAGTTTTTCAGTTATTAAATCTTTACTTTATTTTTTTAAGCCTGTAATTACGCTTAATAAAAAGTAAGAAAAAAGTAAAATAAAAACTATTATTATTAAGTACGTAAATAATAAACAGCGAAGTAAATTATAGATTTTATTTAACTTTAATAAAATATTTATCTTACTTAATAATTAAAACTTTTTTTAATTGTTTAATAAAATAATTTAAATTTATTATAAACTTACAAAATTTTTTTATATTTTAGTTTTAAAAATATCTTTTTACTTTTTTAGTTTAAAAAGATTTATAGTATTTTTAAGCTTTAGAAAATACTTTCTACTAATAGCTACCTAATAATTTAAATAAGCTTATAAGTTTAATACTAGAATTACGCTTTATAATAACTATATATTTATTAGCCTTTAATTATCTAAAGACTCTATAAGAAGTTTAATATAAAAAAAGTTAATTATTCTTTTTAAATCATTAATTCTGTGTAGCCTATCTTATTAGTTTAGTTTTTCTTTAAAGATAGAGTACTATATACGCTATTTTTAATAAAGCTTCTTTAAGCTTTAGTAGATTAGCTTAACTAAATAAAATATACTTTTTAGAAGTTAAAAGCTAATATAAAAAATTATATATAAAAATACTAAATTATTTATTTTTTACATTCTATTTTACTATAAATATATATTTATGTATAAATTAAATTAATAGAGTGGCTATAGTAGCATAGAGTAACTAAAAGGGATTTTAAAAAAGCGAGGTGTATATATATATATACCTCTATACTTAATATATTAAAAAAGTTAGATAAAGCTAAATTAAATAAAGTATAGTACTGCGCTAGCGTACTAGCGTACTTAGTACTTAGTACTTAGTACGCCCCCTAAGAAAACGTTAAATTAAAAAAGTCTAGTATAGATACTATATTTTTTAATAAAATATATAGATAGTACTAGCAGTTTCTCTTTATATATTTCTCCTCTATCCTTATAGTTAACATAGTTAGATTAAATATTATTTTTTAAAATATTATTTTTTAAAAATATTTTTACTTTTATTTTTATTTCGGTAGATACCGTACTTATTTAAATTAATTTTAATACGTTTACTACACTAAAAACTATCTCTATTATATTCTACCTACTTAGTAATATATAATAAAAAGTTTTTCTTAATACTACTAAGTATTTTATATAATTAGTAATTACTACGTTTTTTAGAATTAGTATTCTTTAATACTTAAAAATTATAGATAATAAGATAAACGGTAATAAAATAAATAGTAATAAATTAAATAGAATTATAAAACTCTTAATAGTAAAAGTAATAAAATTTTAAAATCTAAAATTGGTTACGATAGCCTATATAAAGGTAAGAGTAATAAAGGTAATAGTAATAATAAAAATAGTTAATATAGTACTATACTAGGTATAAAGAGTAAAAAAAAAACATCCCGTTAATATAGTATTTATAATAGAGATATACAATTTAAAATATAGAGTATAGCTACGCGAAATACTACTAGGAGTGCTAGTAATAAAAATAAAGATATTTAAAGCTTAAAGTTTAGAGCCTGTAGAGCAATATATATAGAACGATAGGTAAGGAATAGTAAAGCCTTTAATAGGTAGAGATACTAAAAGTAATTAATATATAAAAATTTTAGGGGGAGTCTATATATAATATATATATTATCTTTAGTGTATAGGCTAGATATATAGATACCTTTTTTTTTTATATATATATAATAAAGTTACTATTAGTAACTACCTAATTAGGAAGAAAAGTGCTATATATACTATAAAATCTAATAACCAGCTCTTAAAAGTACTACGCTAAGCCTAATTAGGAAAGATAGTACTAAAATAGGCACGTAATAACCGCTTAATAGTACTTAATAGTATTATAGCTTAGTATAATTTATTATTTTATAGTAACTTATACTTACGTATCTACTATTATAACTAATACTAAGTAGGCATTTATAAAGAGAGAGAAAGAAAATATTATATCTACGGTATAAATTGCGCCGCTTAAGGTAGTAGGCTCTGTTAACTACGGTACTAGGATATAGATATCCAGTATTATAGTTATTATTAAAAATAAAATAGGAAATATAATTTTTAATAAATATTAACTATTATTTAATATAACACTACCTATACAGGTAAAGGAAAAAGTAATAAAAATAAATATAACCTCTATTTTATATACAAATAAAGTTAAAAAAGTAATTAATAGATTATAATTATAGTTATTAGTACTCTAAATATAAAAATAATATTAATAAAATATTTTTTAAACCTTATAGTTTTAAATCTTTTTTACAGCTTTATATATTTTTTTATATTAATATTAAAAAAGCTCTAACACTAGTAGAGAGTATTTATATAATTAAATATTAATTAATTAGTTATAGTTAGTCTTTATAGAGGTTTAAATTTTAAAATTATAATAATATAATTAATATATATAATTTAATTATATTTTTATATTTATGTTTATATATTAATTAACTAAATAGTATAGCTATAGTAGCTTAGGGCAACTAAATAGGATTTTAAAAAAGAAGGAGTATATATATACCTGTATACTTAATATATTAATAAAGCTAGATAAGACTAAGTTAAATAAGGTATAGTGCCGCGCTAGGTATTTAGTGCGCCCCTCCCCTAAAAAAATATTAAATTAAAAAACTTTAGTATAAAAAGTCTAGTATAGACACTATATTTAGTAAAAAAAATATATAGGTAGTAGTAGCTACTACTACTTATATCTCTCTCTATTCTTCTAGTTAATATAGTTAAATTTAAATAATTATTAAATAAAAGAAATATACTCGCTAAATTATACTTTAAAATATTATTTTATAAAGCTGTTTTACTTTTTTTATACTTATCTCGGCGGATATCGTACTTATTAAAATTAATCTTAATACGCCTACTACGCTAATTATATATATATAAGCTATCTTTGCCGTATCCTACCTAAATAGTAATATATAATAAATTCTTTTTAATACTACTAAGTATTCTATATACGGTATAATCGCCTAGTTTTTTAAATTAAGTATTTATTAATACCGGGAAATCCTAAATAATAAAATATATAATAATAAGATAAACGGTAATAAAATAGATAGTAATAAAATAAATAGTAATAAAATAGATAGTAATAAGATAGAGAGAATTATAATACTAATAATAATAAAAGTTATAGAGTTTAAAGATCTAGAATTATTAGCGCTAGCTTATATAAAGATAATAGTAATAGGGGCAGGTATAGTACTATACTAGTTATAAAAAATAAAAAGTTAGCGCATTAATATTAAATTTATAATAAATATATATAGTCTAGAAAGCGTAGTGTAACTGTATAAAATACTACTAGTCGTACTAGTAGTAAAAATAAAAATGTCCTAAGTATAAAAATACTAGTTAATATTTAAAAGTTTTAGGGGGGCTTATAAGTATAAGTAATAGGTATTAAGTGTTTTCTTTAGTGCGTTCACGCAGGCTAGGTAGTTAAGGACTTAGGATTATAGTTAACTATTTTTATAAATAAGAAAGGATTTGCAATTATAAATAAAAAAATTATTAACTATTATTAAACGCTATACCACCTATATATAGGCGGAGTAAAAAGTAAAAAGAATAGATATAACCTTTGTTTTATAAAAATAAAGTTAAAAAAGTAATTAATAGATTACAATAGTAGTTATCGGTCTTTAATTTTATTTAATTATAAATAAAACTATGTTTTTATATTCTTTTATACTGGTTATATAATATCCTCCTGTTAAAAATCTCTATTTATTTACTTTTAGATATTTTATATAGCACTAAACTATAGTTCTTTTTTATATATTAGTAACTCTTACTTTATATTACTCTAATTAGAATTATATATACTTTTTCTACTTTAGACTATTATCTATAACGCCTAAATTTATTTATTAAATAACTATAGTATATATATATTTTAGTAATTTATAATTACTAGTGTTAGTATTATTATTACTAGGACTCTAGTTACTAGCGTCTTTCTTTAGTAACTTAATTTTAGTAATTAACTATTTTATAGAGTAGTATAGTTATAATAATTTTCGTATTTTTTTTTTTACTTAGCAGCACCTATATAGGGGAGTAATAAAAGAAATTAATTAAAAAAGATATATTTTTTAAAAATTTATATAAAATTAAATAATAGGTCTAAACCTACGTAAATAATATAATTTTATAAAAAAATTATAGTAAACTATATAAAAATTATAGGCACAAGGTATTAAGAATATATAATAAATTACAATTATAGAAATAGAGTAATTTTTTTAGTAATTATTTTAGACTACTATATATTATTAGTTAGTAAATATATTTAACTAAAAGTTTTACTATATTGTTTTAGGTCTAGGAAAAGTTACGTAACCTAAACTTTAATAAAAATTTATTATATAATAATAAATTTATATAATGAGTAAAAATTTACCTATTACTTATATAGTTATTAATTACGTAATATACTGTTAATATTATAGTATATAATAATAGCTTTTTAATTTTATAAATCTAATCTTTTGTAGTCTTAATATAGCACTAAATTTAATAAAACTTATATCTAATACTATTTTTTTAAAAAATAAATACTCCTATACTAATAATTATTTTTATTATAAAAAGCGCTTTTAATAGTATTTATAATACTATATAATAGGCTTAACCGTAACGGCCTGGTTCGATAGGTTATAACAGCACTTATTAATAAGTTTTTTATAATAAATAAGAAACTTTTTTATTCCTTTTTAGTATACTCTACCTATTCTTATTATACTTAAACTATTATATATTATTTTTCTCCTTTCTATACTTATTTATCGTTCGCTATTTTTATCCGTTATTATTAATTACTATTTTATATATAGCTTTCTCTTCTTACCATTACGCTAGTCTTTAGAGTATTATAACTAATATTATTTTTACTAGTAGTTTTATATTTTATAGCTATACTACTATTAAAATAATAATTACTATTTTATTTTTAAATTTAGCGTAGTTAGAGTTATTTTAGTTCTTTAGTATAACTAAAAAATACTACTTCTACTTATAGATATAGTTTAGATTATTTATAATAAACCTTTTAAAGTTTATTACCTTTATAACTACGTAGGTTATTAAATTAGTAATAATTATTATTATAATTATAGTATACGCTTAATTAATTCTCTCTTTATAAAGACGTAGTCTATAGCTATTATAGTTATAATTTTTTTTATAGTATCTATAAATTATCTATAAAAATTAAACTTTACTATAGTACTCTAGAGCTTTATAAAAGTAATTAGTAAAAGAGTTTTTACTAGAAACTTTATTATTACTAGTATAGTAATAAATCCGATCTCGTAGAAGTTATTATATATATTATTTTTTCCTTTTCCTAAGGCTATTACTGTAACGTTACACGACTCTAGACTAGCTATTTAAACTTTTACTATATTACGTAATTAATTAACTCTTAATAAACTTCTTACGTAGTAACTATAATAACTTTTTACTATTACTAATAACCTAGAACCTTTTTAATAGTAATTAAAATATTAAAATAACGTCTCCCCTATAGGGCCCTTTCGTCCTTTTAAGATAATTATTAACTTCTCTAATAGTAAACTCTTACAACTATCTTACAGCGCTATAGTATACTTTTTTTTATTACTTACTACCTATTTTATTTTTACGTATACGTATATTCCCGTATTTAAATAATTCTAACTATTTTAATAAGTTTTTTTTATTAAAGTTATACTTCCTTTACCGCTCTAAAAAAGTTTTTTTTTATTATTAAAATACTATTACTACTACTGCCGCTACCGCTGCTATTTTTTTTCTTAAATAAAAAAGTATAACTTTTTTTTTACTATTCTTTTACAAATTTTACTATATTCTTATATAAGTAAAATTAAATTTTATAGTCTTTATAAGTATTATTAAAATTAAGAATAGTATTCTACTTAAGTAAAAAGAAGCACGTTAGAATTAAATTAAAATTAAAAATAACGTTAACTAAAAGATCTAGCCTATTAAGTAGGCTAGCTAGTTATACTATATTATAATAAGAGTTAGGGTAGTTCTTAATATAATCTAGCTAGTTATTACTATTAGTAAAAGTCTATACTATATACTATAGGTTACCCGATTTAATTATTAGACGCTAAAATACTAATATAGATATAATAAAGATAAAACATTTAGTATTAATTATATTAAATAAATTTTAAACTTTATATATAGTATTTATAAAAAAGAAAGAAAGCTACTACGTACGCTATTTTAAACGCGCTATATATAGTCTATAGTTTTACTAAAAATAATAACTTATAAATACTCTATTATTATTTTATAGTTATTACCCGGCCGTTATTACCGCTACTACTTAATAAGTTATTTATTAAGTTATTACTCTACTAGCTATAACGGAATTATAATAATTTTATATTTAATAGGCCCTAATTATAGCGCCTTTATTTTACCTACCTATATTAAGTAATGACGTAGTGTACACTACGTTAATACTACTCCTATAAATAATTATAAAGAAATATATATTACTTTTATAAGATTATTTGTCTATATTAGAATATATATAGAGTAATATCTATAGAGAATCTAATATACCTATTTAGTATAGTAGACTACTTTATTATACTTTTTTATATTATATATATATATAGTAGTAGGGACGGTAGTATATATTATTACCTTATAGTATACTAGTAATAGTTAACTACTTTTATTTTATCCCTTTTTTATTATATAAATAGACCTCTAGTACTGAATTAAAATATAATATTTACTTATATATTACTATTTTAACTTATTATAATTAGTAAATACGTCCTTAGTATATATATTAAAATATAACTACGCGCTACGTCTCCTATTATTATATTTAAATTATTATAGAGCCGTTTTATTATATTATATTTATTTATAAAAACTGTATTAACTTAGTATATACTATATTCTTACTTAATATAAAAGTAGGTAAAAATTAGAGACGCTATAACTAGGGCCTATTAAATATAAATTTTTTAAATATTACAGCTAGTAGAGTAATAACTTAAACTAATAACTTATTAGGCCGCAATAGTACCGACGGTAAAGTAATAATTATAAAATAAAAATAGTTTATTATAAATAAAATTATAAAAATAGAAATTATATATAGCGCATTTAAAATAGTAAACGTAGTAGCTTTTTCTCTTTTTTATAAATACTATATATATATAAAGTTTAGAATTTTTAATTATAATTATAATCTTAACTTTATACTACCGTCTAATAATTAAACTAGATAACCTCTAGCGTAAGGTATAGGCTTTTACTAATAGTAATACAGGGGGGTGACATTTAAAAAACCCAAATCAAAAAATTGCCATTTTTAAAATAATATAACTTTATAGTTATAAGGCCTAAAAATACAAGAAAAATAGTATTTTAAAGAGAAAGACTAGCAGATTCTATTCACCCTGCCAGGGGCTGCTTACTAAGGGGTTCAGGGGTAAAAAAAAATCAGTGAACATGGAAAATTTTTATAGTCCTACTTTAGGTTATTATAACTTTTTATTTAAGGTGTAAAATTTGTTTATTTTTATATATTTATATATTATTTATATAATTATATATAAAAGTCACTTTTTCATATTTTTAATAATAAACTAGTAAATAATAAATTAATAATACTTAGTATAGTAGCCTTTAGCTTCTATAACCGCCTTATAACGGTTAGGGAGTGATAAAATACAATTATTAATAACTTTTTAAGGTATTTTATCCTACTCTTTAGTAGTAGCTCTTTTAAAAGCCTCTATACTTTATAAACTAGATCCTACCCTTAAATTAGCCTTTTTATTTTTAATTAGTCCTAATTTTAATATACCCTATATATTTTCTATAGGGGCTAAATCAGGACTATAGGCTAGGTAAGGAAATAGAGTAATTTTATTATTTTTAAACTAGTTTAAAACGTCGATTGTTTTATAAATAGGGACGTTATCTTATTGAAATTTCCAGCCTAAATAGATATTAATATAAAGATTATAATTATTATATAATATATATATATATATATATATATATATATTATATTAATAAATAAAGGGGTAAAAAAACTTTATAAAACTTACCCCTTTTTATAACTGGTTTAACTTCAGGTATAAGGACTTTATTTATATAGTCCTTACTAGTATAAGAAGTAAAAGAATTAGGTGTTTTAATAAATACTAAATTACTTCTACCTCCTACCCAAATTGCACCCTAAACATATAGGGTAAGATCGTGGCCTATAAAATAATTAATATAATTAATATTAAAAAACTAAAACTATAGTCTAAAAATAGATAAAAAGTTATATATTTTAATATATTAAAAAGTTAAAATAACTTACTTCGTAATTAGCTAACAGCCAGTTCTCTTCCAACTCTATTATTACCCCTTTTTCTATAATACTCCTTTTTAGCCTTACCCCTTTATATTACTGACTTATCAGAAAATATTATTTTTTCTAGTTTTATATTTTTTATATTTTTTAATTGTTCTTTAGCGTATTTTACTCTTTTTTTAGCGTTTTCTTTATTAATTATTAGTTTTTTTTTACTTATATTAATTATAAAGCCCTCCTCTTTTAAAACTCTTTGCAATTGTCTTTTTAAAATCTCTAGATTATTATCTAGTAGTATACTTTTATTATCCTTTTTAGGACTTCTAGTTAAGTCTCTATTAATAACTCTTTTATCTCTTTTAGTTAACTTTTTTATACCTCTATTATAAACTCTTTTTATATTATAATTCTTTTCTTTATTTTTATTTTTATTTTTAATACGCCTTATAGCCTGATAAATAGTAGTAGAAGACTTTTTTAAAGTAGTAGCAATTAAAGCAGGAGAGTTATTTGCTTTTAAAAGCAAATTAACATTATATTTAAGTTTTAAGAATTTTGGCTCCATTTTAAGGAAATAGGAGTTTAAGTTTATAAAAGGTAAAAGATATTATTATATACTATAATATTAATAATATATCACGTGATTATTGATTATATAAGTCTTAGCAATATTTTTAGAATTAATATAATTATATAATTAGATTACTAATATACTTCGAAAATCAAGTCACGTGACCTATACTAGGCCTAAAAGAGTATAGTTAAAATTTTAGTTAAATATATTTACTAACTAAAAAGTTATAGGAATCTAAAAATGGGGTTAAAAAATTTGTTATGTTTAGGTAATTTTAATTTATTATAGGTAATAAATATAACGTAACTAAAATTCTAATATAAATCTCTATTATTTTCTCTTTAAAACGGTATAATTCACGTATTTTTAGGCTTAGTAATTAATTTTATATTAATTTTTAAAAATAGTGACTTTTTTGATTTGGGTTTTTTAAATGTCACCCCCCTGTAATTAGTTAGGTTATATTAAGAACTATTTTAACTTCTACCTTAATACTATATAAGAGGCTAGTCTACTTAATAGGCTAGATTCTTTAGTTAATATTTTTAATTTTAATTTAATTTTAACTAATTTAGTTCTAACGCACCTTTTTTTACTTAAAATAAATATAATCCTTAGTTTTTATAATATCTATAAAGATATTAAAATCTATTTTAGAATATACGGTGATATAGTAGACTTTATAGTATAATAGTATAAAAAAAATAAAATTTTTTTATTTAAGATAGAGAACAGCGGTAGTAGTAGTAGTAATAGTAATAATAATAGTATTTTAATAATAAAAAAAAAACTTTCTTAAAATAGTAAAGAAAATAGAGCTTTAGTAAAAAAAGCTTATTAAAATAGTTAAAATAATTTAGGTACGGGGATATAGATATACGTAAAAGTAAAGTAGACGGTAAAAAAAAAGTACGCTATAATATTATAAAATAGTTATATAGGACTATTAGGGGAGTTAGTAGTTATATTAAAAGGACTAAAGGGCCCTACGAAAGAGGCGTTATTTTAATACTTTAATTACTATTAAAAAAATTATAGGTTATTAGCGCTAGTAAAAAAGTCGTTATAGTTACTACGTAAAAAACTTATTAGGATAAATTAGCGTTAACGATTACGTAATATAGTAAAAGTTTAAATAGCTAGTTTAAAATTGTGTAATATTATAGTAATAATTTTAAATAAAGGAATAGAACTATTTTATAAGAACTCCTATAGTAGCTAGTAGTTATTTTTTTTAAAAATATAGGTACTACGCTAAAACCGTAGCTATATTTAAAAAAGTAATACTATTTAATATATTTAAAATTAAATAATAATAATTATTATATTAATAAAACTAAAAGCGATAGAATTGTTAAGATAATTTAAAACAAAAAATTATTAATAGAAACTTAATTAAAAGTGCTAAAAAATAAAATAAAAGACTATTATTAGAAAGTGTTTTACATATTTTAAAAAAATCTTATTAATAGCTTTATATATAAGTTTCGTTATAGTATTAATATAAGTAATAAAAAACTATAATTAACTAAAAATATATATAAAAAAAATAATTAAAATATACTAAAAACAATAAAATAGATTATAAATATAATTATATTAAAAATACTGTTTTATAATAAGTTAATAATATAAACGAAAAAATATTAGAAAGGAGTATTATAGAAAAAGTAATAAAAAGAAAATAAAAAAAAAACTAGCTATTAGCTAATTATAAAGTAACTTATTCTAATATTTTAATTTTTAAAGTATTTAACTTTTTTAATATATTAAGTATAAAGGTACGTATATACTCCTCCTTTTTTAAAACCCCTTTAGTCGCCTATACAGCTACTACAGCCACACCCTTTTATATAATTAATATATAAAAAACAATATTTAATATTTAAAAAATTTATTAGTTTTTATATATTTTTACGCTATAATTATATACTCTTAATATTAATTATTTTAATTATTTTATAAATAAGAATTTAATAGTCTTCGTCTAAAATATTATTTAATTAAAAAATAGTAGCTATAGAGTATTAATTAAAATATTAAATTCTTTTATTTCTTTTAATAATCAAAAAGTAAAAGTACGTCTAGACCTCGATCTAGGAATATAAATATAGTAAAGAAATTCTATTAAATACTAAACTATATACGTAATAATTAAAAGTTAACTTATAAAACCTAATTTTAAAGAATAATACCTATTTAAATAGTTACTTAATTAAATATAAAGTATACTAGTGGGCCAGCGGTTAGTATTAAACTAGTAGCCTATATTAGCGGGTACTTAGCGTTTCTTTTAATAATAAAAACTATATATATAAAGTCTTCAAATCTAAAGTTAAACTAAAGATAAAAATAGGTAAGTAACTTATTAGATTTTTTAATGCTTTATTTTAATATAATATAATATATATATATATATTATTATATTTTATTATAATTATAAAACTAATATTTTTATAAATATAAGGTAGTACTTTTAACAAAATAATATCTCTAATTCTAAATAATAAACGTTTTAAACTATTTTAAAAATAAAAAGAAATATATTTTTTTAACTAGCCTATACTACCAATTTAGTCTCTATTAAAAATAGGTAGTGTTATCTAAAATATACACTAAATAATAATAAAAAGTCTAATTAAGGTATAGAATTAGGTATAGAAAGTTTAGAGACCTTTAAAAAAGCTAAAATAAAAAAGTAGTATAAAATACTATAATATGTAATAAATAATTATATTCTTTTACTCTCTATATATTATAATACGCTTATAGAATCTTATGAATACTATAGTATATACTAGTAATATATTATTTACTAGTGTATTATTAAAATTTATATATTTAACTTTTATTAATAATTATATAATTAATATATTAATATCTAAAAATAATTTATCTACTAATTAAATTTAGTATCTATTACTACATATATAAATATAAGCTAATTTTTTATCTTAAATAAAAAGTTTTAATAGTCTAAAGTAGGATTTAAAATATTTTTTATATTTACTAACTTTTTTATACTCCTAAACCCCTTACTAAGCAGCACCTAGACGTGTAAATAGAGTACTTTAGCCTTTCTCTTTAAAATAATTTTTTTTTAATATTTTAGACCCACTAGTTAAAAGCTTATATAATTTTAAAAAAGATATTTTTTTTATTAATTTTTTTTTACTTGCCTGTATAGTACTTACCGTCTATATTATAATTATTATAAACTACTTATTAGTTCTATAGCCGTTACCCCGCTGTTATTACTATTATAGCCTAATAAGTTATTAGCTTAAGGTATTACTCTACTAGCTATAATATTTAAAACCTTCTATATTTAATAAGCTCTAGTTATAGCACTATTATTTTTATCTATTTTTATATTAAGTAAGAACGTAGTATACTAGTACTAAGTCGATACAGCTTCTATAGATAAACGTAAAAATATATACTACTTATTAAAAATACTATAGATTATGTATATTAATAGTTTATTCAACTAATTATATAATTAACTTAAGAAGATAGTTATTCTAAAGGCTAGAGTAATAAATAAAAATTATATTAAAACTCTAGTTTATTATGTACACGGTTTAGTATTTAATAGAGTTCCCTTACTACGTTTATACCCCTGGATCGTCTTCTAGTCGTACTTATTACTTTTTAATTAAAACTCTAGTAAATTTAAAGTCTATTTTAAATCTTATAAGTACTAAGCTACTAAAAGAAATAGTCTTAAAAGTAACTATATTTAATAAATAATTAGCATATATAGTAAAGATTTTTAATATAATTATATATAGTACTACTATTCCTAAAATAGATCTAACTAGGTTATATAATTAGAATTAAACTTAATTAAACTTATTTATAATTATAGATCTCTCTTAATATAAAAATTTTTTAGACTTACTTTAGTTTAACTAAGAGAACCTAAAAATAAATATTACTTCTTAATGGGTTCTCTTTAAAAGTAACGTATAGAAAAATACTACTTTTATTAGAAAAATTATTATTAACAACGCGAAACAGTTTAAGTGTAATATATATAACTTAACTATCTAAGTATTTACATATTTAGTAGGTTTAATAGAGATTCTAATCTAAAATAAACTAAATAGATATAAAAAATAGTTTTTACCGCTTAAATACTCTACTTTTTTAAACTTAGTTTTAAATAAAAATTATAAAATCCTATAGACTATAAACTAAATAATTTAAAAATTAATTTTAAGACTTGTATCTCTCTACTATACTATTTTATATATAACCTTTTAGTTATTAAGCTAAAGATTTTTAGGAAGTATATAGAAAAATATTTTAAATATATATACATTTAGTAATTAAAATTCCCTACTAAAGCCTCTATTCTTTTTATAAAAATAATAGTAGTTTTAGGCTATATATAAACTATAAAAGCCTTAATAAAATTAAAATTAAACATTATAATAGCTTTTTACTAATTATAGAGTCTCTAAACTATTTTATAAAAGTATATATTTATTTATTACACTCCCGAGTAGGAGTATAAAAGGCTTATTTATGCTTTTATATTTTATTTTTATTACGCTTTACCTCGCCTACTAATATTATAAACTAATATTTTTATTGTAGAATTATAACGTAATTTAACATAATATTTTTTTCCTAAATTTTATATTAAGCCTCTATAGTATCTATTAAACTTCTTACTAATATAATAATACTATCTAGAGGCCTACTAGTAAAGTAAGTTACGTATATACCTAACTTATTTAATAGTTTTATAAAATAATAAAAAAGCTATACTTACTATTATTAACACCTACGCCGCCTATAGATAAAAAAAGAAAAATATTTACTACCTAGTTAGCAACGCCTGTTAATTAAAAATAAAAGTATATTTAGTATTACCTAGCTTTATAATAATATATTACTTAATTATAAGTATTTTAAATTCTAAGTGTATACTCCTAAACACGTATTATTTTATTTACTTAATTATAATATTATTTAAGACTTATTATAAATTTATTATACTATTTACTCTTTTTTATTTTTTATATATACGTTATGGTTTCTACTTAGATAAAAAACCCTTTCTTTATATATATTCGTTCTTCTAGTAGTATATACTAAGTATAAAACTAAATCTAAAAAAAATAGTAAATGTTTACTTCTTAGGTTCGCTAGTAGCTATTTTAGGTACTATTTTCATAAGTTACTTATAAAAGAATATATTAATTACTAAAATATTATAGATAACTTTTAGGGCTAATATTATAATATTACTATATATTGTTTATATAATTTTATTAATAAAGGGTGCGTCTATAACGAGGATAAATAATATATTCTTATTAGTAGCTTAAAGTATAATAGTAGTAATAGTAATAAAAATAACTTAAAAAAAACTAAATAAATATTTAGTAGAACTTTAAAAAGTAGAAAATAATATAATATAAACTATAAGTAAATATCTAGACTTACTAGTATAAAGGTAAGATATTGTAGGCTTTAGGTACTAGCCTAATAACTCTATTAGTGCTAAAGTTTATACGCCTAATAACGCCTAGATTAATTAACTACTTTATATATAATTATAAGTAGTTACTAATTTATAAATATAAATTAGACGATAAGTAAAGGGTTATTATATTTAGTAAGGTATTTTATTTTTACTAAAATAAAAAAGTATAACCTTTAAGAGTTTAAAACTTATACTATTTATATATAGCCTTATTAGTATTATATAAGCTATTTAGTATTTATTAAGTTTTTATTATTACGTTGTACTGCGAGTTTATAAAGCTCGTGAAGTACGTTAATTAATAAATTTATAATAAACAATTGTTAAAAGTAAGTTAAAAAGGATGTAGGCTAGCCTAAAAGTAAAGTAGTATAGTATAAGGATGTGTGTGCTTTTGCTATATGCACGGATAGGAGGAGGCGTGTAAAGGAGAGAAATTATAATAAAGTTAATATATAAATAGCTTACTGTTATATCTATATTATAAAAGATAAAATAAAACTATACTTTATATATAATATAGCTATTTTATATATATAATTATATCTTT
Organism: Pleoardoris graminearum; assembly: GCA_030770415.1. Classification (NCBI taxonomy): domain Eukaryota; kingdom Fungi; phylum Ascomycota; class Dothideomycetes; order Pleosporales; family Didymosphaeriaceae; genus Pleoardoris; species Pleoardoris graminearum. The sequence goes on from JASEKS010000186.1 coordinate 21,415, forward strand.
TTATTTAATAAAGAAATCTACGTAGTTTTAACAGTTTATACTATAAATACTAATTAGATTAGTAAATATAACCTATCTTATATACCTTAATAATATACTTATATATTTATATATTAATTAAATAAAAAGTATAGTTATAGTGGCTTGGGGTAACCTAAAAGAAGGTTTAAAAAAGGAGGAGTATATATATACCTTTATACTTAATATATTAAAAAAGTTAGGTAAGGCTAAATTAAAAAAGATATAGCGCCGCGCTAGCGTGCTTAGTATACTCCCTTAAAAAAAAGTTAAATTAAAAAATCTAATATAAAAACTTTAGTATACATACTATATTCTTTAAAAGAGATATATATAGGTAGTAGTTACTACTACTATCTATATATTTCTTTTCTATTTTTATAGTTAGCACAGTTAAACGTTTATTAAATAAAAAAAGATACTTACTAAAATATTATTCTCTATTTTTAAAGGTCCTAATACTACTCTTTTTATTAACGCTAACAACGAGATAATTTTAATTAATTTTAAAATTTTTAAAATAGCGTTTAATACAGTTTTTTAAACTTTTTTTATAGTATCTATTTACTTTACCGGTAATAAAGATACGACTTTAGTAAATACTTACTAGTATAAGTACCTTATTTATCTAAAAATAGCTAATCTTATTTATTTAGTAATTTACGGAGAAGTTAATTATAATTTATTAAATTTTATTATAGCTATATTTAACTATAAATACAACCCTACAGACGAGATAGTAGCCTTATTAATTAAAAAAGTAGTTAAGGTATTAAATATTAGGTTAGCAGTATTAATAGTTATAAAAAAGTTATTAATTAGGGCGTACAGGGATAGGGCGAAAGTAAAAAAAATTAAAAAATATAATATATAGTTTATAGCGGAGTTAATAAGTAAGGTAAGTATTTTATAAATATAGCAAGTGCTTCTTAACGTAAGGGATACGAAGGCGAGGGCGAAAGTAGTAGTAAAAATAATAGTAAAAATGTTTTAAAAGTAATTAATGTTTAAAAGTTTTAAAGGGGGCCTACTTATATAGGTGTAGGTATATTTAGTACGTAGACTAGGTAGGCGTATAGAACGTACTTAGTTATTATAATTATCTTTATAGGTAAAAAAGGAGATATAATTATAAATAAAAAGTTAACTATTATTAAACACTATACTACCTATATATATAGGTAAATTAAAAAGTAATAGAAATAAATATAACCTCTGTTTTATTTTATAAAAATAAAGTTAAAAAAGTAATTAACAGGTTACAACAGCAGTGATCGGCGAAGAGTAGATAATATACTTATATTTTTAAATACTAAAAATAAACATTAAAATTATATAAAAAATATATTCTAATATTTACGTAAAATAAAACTTTATATAACTTTAAAAAAGTATATTTAGTATATTATATTTACTAAATATTTTAATTTTATTATTTTACCTAAAGGCCTCGTGATAGACCTAACGTAAATTAAAAATAATTTAAAACTAGTCTAAACCTACCTATATATATATAATTTATATTTTTATTAGTTTTATAATATACTATTATAGATTTATAAACTATTATTTTAGTTAACCCTAATACTTACTAAATTAACCTAAAAGGCGCTAATTAGCGCTAAAGGTAGGCTAGTTATAAAAAAAAGAAGTATTTATATTAACTTAAATACCGTTAGTAGAAATGCTTTTAAAAAAATAAATAATATTTTTTTAAAGTATTAATACTTTCGTACTTTAAGTATAAAAAATAAATTAAAATTAATATAAACGCCTCTAATCAAGCTATTAGTACTATTTTAAACTATTTAGTTTTTTAAAAAATAAATTATTCTAGTAGTAGCTACTTAACTTTTATTTAAAAAAAATAAAATAGCGCGTAGTCCTATAAGAATATATATAATAAAAAACTTCTTACTATTTAAAAAGTGTTAAGTACTAAAAATATTACTTATAAATTACTTATTTCAAAATCCTTATAAATTGTAATAATTTATAATAGTTTATATAAATAAAAACTCTATTACTATATTAATTATAGTTATACCTATTTCTCTTTAAATTAAATTTTAATATATTCTATAAAAGAGAGTTAATAAATCTAATTAATAATTTACTTTATTATTCTAAATATATTTTAAAATCTAAAAGAGTTAAGTATAAATATAATAAAGCCTTTATAGAATCTATAAATAAGTTTTTATAACTTCTTACTAGAAAGGTTAACGGAATCGCGGTTTTTATAATAATAATTTATAACCCTATAGCATGTTTATTATTTAATTAAGTAGCTGTTTGAATAGATATTATCCTTAGTTAACTTTTATAAGCTTAGCTTTTAATTATTGCGTACACGGTTTAGTACCTAACAGAGTTCCCTTACTACGTTTATACCCCTGGATTCTCGTCTAGGCATACTTATTACTTTTTAATAATAATAATTTATATAGAAATAAACTAAAAATATAACTTATAACTTATAAAAATATTTAAAACTTTATACTACCTAATTTAATTAACGAGAAAATAACTATTTTAGAGTATTTAATTGACCTAAGAAATAAAAATTTAGGTTTATTTAAAAATAGTAATAATAACTTATAACTAAATAGTTAAAAAAACACTAAATTAAAACAAATAAAACTCATATAGCCCTATATTATAAAAAATAGAGTAAAAGTAATTATAGAATACTATAATAGTCCCCTTTTAGGATATTTTAATATACAGTAAGCCCTTAAGCGCGTATAGTATAAATATATATAAATAAATATATTTAAAAATATTATTAACTATATTTATAACTATAAGCGCTATTAGTATACTAATTTAAAGATATATAAACTATATAACCACCTGTTTCTACATTATATTATTAATAAACTATAGTAATATATAACTATAAATTTTATTATAAACCTATCCCCTAGTTACTTTAATAAAATTAATTATAACGTAATTTATATAATTATAAATTATTTCATTAAAATAGTCTATTACGTACTAGTAAGACTAAATTAAACTAGTATTAAACTAGTATAGTCCTAAATCTATTAAGTTATATAACTTTATAGGTGGTTAACCTAAAAAAAGCGTAATTAAAATAAACTAGTTTTTAAAAGTTTTATAACTCTATTAATATTAAATTTAAAAATTTAAACAGAAAACTTATTTATAGAATAGATTATATAATATAACATAATAAAGTCTAATTAGGCTTAGCGTTATTATAGCCGTAGTTATATAGACTTAAACCGAAGACTTTTTTTCCCTAATTTTACCTCTTTATAACTTTTTAACTAGAGTATAAAATTAGCTATAAAATATATATATATAACTAAGTTATATATATTATTTATGTATATCATTATTATTTAGATTAATAATATTATCTTAGAAGTATCTTATATTTTATAAAAATAAAAACCTTGTTAAAATTAAGAAATAGAGTAATATATCTTACGTAATTAATATTTTCTATATTTTTATATATAATTTTAAATATTCTAGTGCTAATTTGTAGTTTATAATATATACTTAAAATATAACTAACCTAATTAGATAATAGTAAAATCTTATGTATTTATTATTTTATATTATTAAAAATTTAAGATTAAATTTATTTTATTATCTTTACTATATAAGATGTAATAAGACTTTAAGTTAATAAAAATTCAAAACGTTTTTAGGCTATTACTAATTTAATATAATAGTTTATTTCGACACATTAAGTCTAAAGGTATATATATACTCCTCCTTTTTTAAAACCCGTTTTAGTTGCCCTGAGTTACCACAGCTACACTATTTGTTTATTTAATATATAAATATATTTATATAATAGTAAGTTAAATAATTATTTTATTTTTATACTTATAGTATAGTTCTGCTTTTATTTAGCAATGTAAATTTTTAAATATAAGTTAAATATATAGATTTTTATATAATGTCTTAAATCTCTAAACTAAGACTTTATATTTTAAATTTAAAATACTAAATATTTAAATAAGAAATAATTCCCCAAATCTATTTTATAAATATTATATAGTATTTACTAATATATATATATATTATAGCTAATTTTGTACCCTAGTTAAAAAGTTATAAAGACGTAAAGTTAGGTACAAAATCAGTCTTCGGTTTAAGACTATATAACTAAGGCTATAATAACGCTAAGCCTAATAAGACTTTATTATATTAGATTTTATAACTTTGCCTATATATAAGTTTGCTGGTTAAATTTTAATATTTAATATTAATAAAGTTATTAAACTTTTAAAAACTAGTCATTTTTAATTACGTATTTTTTCTATTACCCTACTATATAAAAATTTAAAAATAGTATTATGTAATAAATATCTACTTATATAATTAAGGTATTAAAATATTATTTACTATTATTTAAATTAAAAATAAGTCTTATCTTTTATTTTAACCTATAAATATTAGATAGGTAAATGAAATAATAAAATAAAACATTTAAATACTACTTTTATATTTTTTATTATCTAAAGTAAAATAATTAGGCGTTATAGATCTCCTATATAAAATTTATTTATCTTTTTTACTAGGATTATTACTATAATATTACACGACCCTAGACTAGCTATTTAAACTTTTACTATATTACGTAATCGTTAATACTAACTTATTTTAATAAACTTCTTATATAGTAATTATAATAACTTTTCTACGAGTACTAATAACCTATAACCTAATTTAATAGTGTGGAGGAAAAACGAGCTAAAAATTACTAGATTTTAAGATTAAAGAGTAGAGACTAGTTTTATAAAAGAAAGCGCTAAAGAGCCGCATTATATATATATAAAAGAGAAATAAATACTTTATTCTAAAGAGTTTTATAAACTAGTAATATAAGCTCTAAGGTATCTCACTGAGACAAATAGTAATTAAAGTATTATAATATAATATACTTCTTTTTATATAATTCCTTAATCTTTTTATAATAACTATTTACTTTTTAATAGTAAGCTTCTATATAACTACCTTATAGTGCTATAGCGTATTTTTATTTAATTATTTACTACCTGCTATTTAGTCCTAAAGCCCTACTTCTGCGCGTACGTATAAATACTTTAACTACTTTTAAAAGTTTTTTTTTAGAGCTATTTCTACTTTTCTTACCCTACTTTAAAAAACTTTTTTTTACTAATTTTTAAGTATTTATTACCTTCTATTTTATCTAATAAGCCTCTAGTATTTTTAAGTTATTATTTTAATAGCTTTGTTATATTACTCTATAAGAATAAACTATTTTTAGGGTTATTATTATTATTAAAATTAAGAATTATCTTATATTTAAAGATAAAGAGGTATAGAGTAACTAATCTAGAACTATTAATATTAAAAAAAATACCCTTTAAGAAGACTAGCGTCCTTTATAAGCTTATAATAATATTTTAAATAGTTCTTAACATAGCCCCGCTAGTTATTTAAGTTTTTAATAAAAATTAAAATAGCTATTAATCTAGAGCTAGTTATAATTATTAGACGCTTAAAAGCAGACTTTAAAGTCCTAGCTAAAAAAAAAAATATTTTAGAAAGTATTATATCGAAGGGAGAAAAGAGTACTATGCTCTTATTATTAAATATACTATATATAATCTATAGTTCTGTTTACGGGCTATTATTATTATTATAGTTTAATAAGTTTATTAATTTAAATTATTACTTTACTACTATAATATTTAAAAAATTTTATATTTAATAGGCCTTAGTTATAGCGTATCTATTTTTATTTATTTTTATATTAAATAAGGACATAGCGTATACTAAGTCGATATAACTCCTATAGATAAACGTAAAAAAAAAATTTATTTATAATAATAGTTAGTATTTTATTATTAATATAGCCTAAAAATACTAAATTACGTAGTCTATATAGGTACCCGATAAAGAAAAATACCTTTACGCTTTTTAATTAGCTTTTAAACTTTTTAATACTTATGATAAATGTAAATTAAAACTAAAAATAGTATAAAAGTATAAAAAAAATATTTTAAAATTAAAAGTATCTTTTACTAAACTTAAAGGTAGAGAGTAAAATTAAAATATTATATTATTATATACAATCTTTAAGACGAAGTAAAAAAAATTAACTAATAATAGTTAGGTCCTAGTATACTAGTTTAATATATTTCTTTACGTTTATCTGCAGAAGCTGTATTAACTTAGTATACGCTACGTTCTTACTTAATATAAAAGTAAGTAAAAATAGAGACGCTATAATCTAAACCCTATTAAATATAAAATTTTTTAAATTTTATAGCTAGTAGAGTAATAACTTAAACTAATAACTTATTAGGCGGTAGTAGTAATAACAGTAAAGTAATAACTATAAAATAGTAATAGTTTATTATAAATAAAATTATAAACATAGAAATTATATATAGCACGTTTAATATAGTAAATATAATAGTTTTTTTTTTATAAATACTCTATACTTAAAGTATAAAAATTTTTTTAGTACAACAATAATTATTAAAAATAAGTTAAAAAGAATATAGGCTAGCCTAAAAGTAAAGTAGTATAGTATAAGAATATATATACTTTTACTATATACACGAGTAGGAGGAGGTATATAAAAAAGAGATAATAAAGGCGCTGCGCTAAAGCTAATAAGCTACTAGCTGTACTATAGCTACTAATAGTATATACGCTTCTACTAAAAAAGTTTTAATAAAAAAAATAATAAAGTTTAGTAAGAATACTATATTAAAAGTATACTATTATAAAGTAGGTTACGGCTACCTTATATAATATCTGTTTTATAATAGTTTTTACTATTATAAGTTATTTTATTATTACAGTAGCTAAGAATTAGTAGCTAATATATACTATAGTATATTATATATAGTAGGCTAAGTCTAGGTCTAAGTCTAGGTCTATTAAAGCTTATACAGTTTTAGGTATTTTATATAAAAATCTATCTTATATATAAATTAATATTATAATAACTGTAGAAGGAACCGAAACTAATATTTATTAAAAAATTATTTAGTAGTTAAGTACTTAGTAGCTAAGTAAGTATAATTTAATTATTAGCTAAACTATTACTATTATAAAGATATACTATATTGCGGATATTATCTATATAAAAGTTCTAAAAGCGTTTAAACTATTATAACTTTAAAAAATAGCAGAATAAAATTTAAAAAATCAAGAAACTAGATGTATATAAGTATAGGTATAGGTATAAATAAATTTTTTAGTTAAGTAGGGCCTTCGTAATACTATTAATTAGTACTAAAATAATAGGTAAATTAAAAATAAGATACTGCAGATAATAATTAATAAAAAAAGCTTTACTAAAATCTAGAAAGTCGTAAAAATTATTATATAAGTAAAGGTAAAGGCGAAGTTAAAGTTAAAAGTAATAAAATTATTCTAAGCGTAAAATATAAAAGATAATTAAGAGGGTAGCTGTATAGGGTTAGTATATTTAGGGATATAAGAGCTTATAAGATATAGGAAGTAATAAGTATAAGTAATAGTACTTAGGATATTACAAATTAATTAGTAAGCGGCGTAGTTAGTTATATTTTATAACTTTAAAAGTAACTATTAAATAGCTACTAAAGTTAAGCTTCTAATAGTTATATAACTAACTTACTAATAATAAAGAAATAGTTTAATAAGAAGGATAATAATAACTAAGTAAATAAGTACCGGCCTTTTTAGTACTATTATTAGAACTATACTTTTTATTTTCTACTTTATTATATTTATAATTTTAACTTTATACTAGCGTCTAATAATTAGACTAGGTAACTCCTAGCGTATAGTATAGGCTTTTACTAATAGTAATAACTAATTAGGTTATATTAAACTCTACTCTAACTTCTATTTTAATACTATATAAGGGGCTACCCTATTTAATAGGCTAGATTTTTTAGTTAACAACGTCTTTAATTCCGATTTAATTCTAACTAATTTAATTTTAGTACGCCTCTTCTAACTTTAAATAAATATAATTCTTAATTTTAATAATACTTATAAGGACGCTAAAGTCTATTTTAAATTATATAGTAATATAGTAGACTTTATAATATAGTAGTCCTTATACACGCTTATTTTTATAACTATATCTAGGGGAATAACTTTTTTAGCCTATACCTTTTTTGGACTAGTGTCTCGACGCTATACTCTACCTCTCTTTATATAATAATATAGTAGTATAAAAAAAGTAAAATTCTTTTATATAAGATAGAGAATAGTGGCGGTAGTAGTAGTAGTACTTTAATAATTAAAAAAAAAAACTTTTTTACTGTAGTAAAGGAAGTAAAGTTTTAATAAAAGAAGCTTATTAAAGTAGTTAAAATTATTTAAATATAGGGATATACGTACGTATAAGAGTAGAGTAAATAGTAAGTAGTAAAAAAAGAGTATACCTTAACGCTATAAGGTAGTCGTATAAAAGCTTACTATTAAATAGTTAATAATTATTAATAATTAACGTACTTCGCGAGCTTTATAAAGTCGCGGTATAATATAATAACAAGAACTTAATAAATACTAAATAACTTATATATAACAAGGCTATATATAAGTAGTATAACTTTTAAACTTTTGAAAATTATACTTTATTCTTTTAGTAAGGGCAATAGTTGCCCTACTAAATATAATAATATACTTATACTTTAATCTATATCTATAAATTAGTAACTACTTATAATTATTCTTAAGAGTATTAGTAATTACAGCTTATAATTATATATAAAGTAATTAATTAACCTAAAGGTTACTAGGTGTATAAATTTTAAAACTAATAAAATCGTTAGGCGGTTGTCTAGAGCCTATATAACTAAATATTTAACTTTTAAGCTAGTAAGTCTTGCTATCCGTCCTATACTCTATACTATATTATTACTTACTTAAAGTATTTTACTATATTATATCTTTATAGGTCTTTTTTATTTCTGAAATATCCTATTACTATACTAATTTTAAATAGATTACTAACTTACTATCTATTATATTAATTACTTCTAGTAGCAGTAATACTCTAAACTAGTATAAAATTTAAAATATACTAACATTATCTACCTACGTACTACTTATTAATAAGTTTTATACTAACCTACGCATACGCGAACTTTTAGTAAAAAATAATCTTTTTAAGTATATTATTCTTTTCTATTTTATAAACCTCTTTAATATACTATTTTATATAGATAGATTCCGGGCTAATAAAATAAAAGTTATATAAAAGTAAGTATTTAATAAAAAAGGCTAAGGGACTTAGTATTATTAAAAAAGTTAAATATAAATTTAAAAAACTAAAGGTAATTATAATTTTAAACTTAAACTAATAAAATAAAATAAATTTATTAATACGCTCGTAAAATTTAAAAAAAAAAAAAAAAACCTAAATATAAATTTTAGGACTTACTAGTACACGTAGGGTTAGGTAAGTATACACTCTTATTTTTATTTAGTAAGTATTACTAACTAAATTATAGATACTATAGGCAGCGTAGATACTAATAATAGTAAGTATAATTTCTTTTATTTTATAAAACTACTAAATAAGCTAGGCGTATACGTAAGTTACTTTAGTAGGCCTTTATAGTATTATTATTTTAGTAAAAAGTTTAATAGGTAATATAAAAACTTATATAGAATTAGATAGAAAAATATTACTGTAAATAATATAATAAGTTTATAATAACGTTATTAGTTTATAATATTAGTAGGCGGAGTAAAATATAATAAAAATAAAATATAAAAAAATAAATAAGCCTTTTATACTTCTGCTTAGGAGTAAGTTAATAATTATTATAAGAGAATTAAGGAATTTTATAAAAAGTATCATATTATATTTTAATACTTTAATTACTATTAAAAAGTTATAGGTTATTAGCGCTAGTAAAAAAGTTATTATAGTTACTACGTAAAAAGCTTATTAAAATAAATAAGTATTAATAATTATATTATATAGTAGAGGTTTAAATACTTAGTCTAGGATCGCGTAACGTTACGGTAATAACCCTAAAGAAAAAGACTTATTAAATATATAAATAGTTTACCTACTTTATATAAAATTAAACTTATAAGCCTAAAATAAGTATATCTAGTTTTTTTACTCTATTTTATTAAAATTATATAAACCCTAAAATATACTACTGTATAAGCAGAAGCTAATAATTAATATATTATACTATTTTAGTAATAATATATATAATATAAAATATATTATAAGGTATAAACGTTATAAGTCTCGTTAATATAAATAGCTTATTAAATAGTAAAACTATTTATATAAAGAAAACACTTAAAAACTTAGAGTTATAATTAGTATAAAAGTAAAAATTATTTTTAAAAAGATTTAAAATAACTCTACTAGACTAAGTAATATAAAAATAAAATAGATATTTTATAAAAAATAATAATCTACCTAAAAGTATACTAATATAATAGGACTAGAGTCTGTTTTTTTTTTAAAAAAAATAATATAATTTAGGGTAACTCTATATAAACTTTAAAAGAGCTAAAAAATGGTTTTTTTTTTTTAAGATATGGGTACTAAAATAGTCTAAAAGAGCTTTTAGTATAAATTAACAGTCTATTATAAACTACTCTAATACTATATACTTATTAATAATAAAATTATTATTTTTTATTTTTATAATTTTATAATTTTATACGTATTTTCTATAAAAAGTTTAGTAATATAAATAGTCCTATTAAATATTAAAATAGTTTAATAGTATAGTAAAAACATTATAAACAATATATTAGTATACTAGAGTAAAATAAAGATAATAATTATTAAAAACTAAGTCTATTTATATTAAATTATAATATTAAGAATTTATTTACTATAGTTATAATTAAAGGATTTCTAAACTCTTTATATATAAAAAATCTAAAAAATTATAAGTTTATTTAATAATTATTACGGGTAAACGTATTATCGCTTAAATATAAGCTCTAAAATTAATACGCCTACGCTAGCTGATATTAGTATTTTTATTAGAATAACTATACTTTACTCGTGCGGAGTAATAGTTGTCTATAATATTATATAAAATATAAAATAGTACGAAATAATAAATAATAATAGTTATACCTTAATATTAATCTTTTTCTCTCTTTACTATTTATATAATAGCTAGATAGGAGTTCTGTACGCTAGTATAGATTATATAATTATATAATTATAGTTATATAATCTATACGCTTCGTATTACTAGTAAATCTATTTAGATTAACTACTCTATATATACTAGTAATTCTTCTTTTTATAGTAATACTATATAAATATTCTATTCTTTTATATTTTTTTTATACGTAAATAATTAGTTCTCCTTTTAACCTTTATACGATAAAGTAAGAGAATATAATATAAAAAAAAAATAAATATACTAAAAAGTAATTTGTGCGATAGGGGATATCTAATTTAAAATATAAAAAATATATAAAATATCTTATTAGCCCTCTTATATAGGCTTTAGTTTATTAACTAAAGCTTTAATACTATAAGAAAGGGTATTAAAAAATACTAATTATATAAGAGAACTATTTAGTTTACCCTTTATAAAAGTATTTATAGAATTATTCTTCTCTATTATCTATTATATTTTAAAGATCTTGCGGTTCTTATATAATTAGTAAAAAAATATAATATTTATTATAAGCCTTTTTCTATTTATTGTTTTAAGTTTAATAAGATAATTATATAGAAATCTTAAATCTATATAAACTATTATAGGGGCTAGTAGGAGGTTAATTATATAAAAGATCTTATTAATAGTAGTACTAAGAGTAATAGTTATATTAAAGCTTATAACTATTTTATATAATTTACTAGTAAGAATACTTTATATAACTTATTTATATTTAGTTAAGTTTTAATAAATAATATTACTATATACGGTAAACTTAGTATCTATATAGTTTTTAATTTTAAAAATAATAAAATATCTAAACTATAAGTTAAGATTTTAGTTATTTATAAAAAATTATTTTATAAAGATAAAGAGTTTCGCATATTAAAAGTTTAGTAAAATATATAAAACTTTTTTTTTTACGTTCTTAATCTACTACTTAATTCTCTTATTTAGTACTTTTACTTTTAATATAGTAAACTCTTTTATTTATATAGCTATAAAGAGGTTAAATATAGCTTATAGTTAATTAATAGAAGTAATATATATACTTTTTATATATTACTTAATATACTGCTATTAAACTTCTAGATTAGTTAAATTTATTATATAAAGGCCTTTACTCTATTTTTTTAGATTATAGTAATTATTTTATCTTTTTTTAAAATAATTTTTATTTTATTAAACTCTAGAGGTTTATATATAAAAAAAAATAACTTTTCCTTTATATTGAACTCTATAACTTATAGTTTATTTTTTTTTCTATTAAAAAAAGTAGGTAAAATAATACTTAAAGTATTATCTATTTATATATTTATTAGGCTAAAAGTCTCTACTGCTTCCCTTATTATAAATAGATATATATTATATATAGAGAGGAATATTTTTAGTTTTTTAGTATAGTAGTTATAGTATATTTTAAACTAGTATAAACCTAATTTAGTTATACTATATAGGGAACGTACGACTTAAAAGATTATACTAAAGAGAAAAAGGTAATCTATCTTTTTTAAGGGTTTTATATATAGTATATAGAGTAGTAGATTTTTAAATTATATATAGATCTAGGTAATATTGCGTAATTTATACTTTATATTATATAATTTAAGGAGTATTACGTCTAAGGCTAGAATAAGTTTTTAGTTTATTTTTTAGATAGTTAGTAATTATATAAAAATAGACTATTTATTATTATTAAAATAGCTAGTAAGTATATAGCAGGATTTCTTATATAGAATTATATTTTTATTTTTAACCTCCTATACTATCTTAAAATTAAATATATAGCCTATATAAATAGTAGAATCGTACGTAATAGGTTTACATATATTATTTATAATAAGAGTATTAATTTCTATATTATTAGATTTCTTAAATAGAGCTCTAAATATTATAATAATATTATTTTAGTACTGTTTTATTTACTAGTATAAAATTAAGTTTTTTTTTTAAATTATAAAGGCTTCTACTATATAGTTCTTTCTTAGGTTATTTTACTTTGTTAGCTGCTTAAATTTAGGTTATACGATTATATCCTTCTCTTTTATAGTTAAGGAGTTATTATATAAAAAAAATTTATAGTAGTATAATTTTATATATATCTATTTTATAGTTAGTAGACAATTTTTTTAAATTTATAGTAATATCTAGTCTGTTAATTAATTATAGTACGTATAAATTTATTTATTCTTTTTTTTCTTTCTAGATTAGAACCTTTAATTTAATAAAAAGGGATAGAGTCTTTTATAAATCTAGTTTATTATATATATAAATCGCCTAGCTTAGCGTAAGCTTTATATAATTAGTTTATAGGGCTTTTAAAGTTTTATAGATAGTATTAGCCTGTATAATAATATTTAGTAATAGTAGGAATATTATACTAATTTTTAGATAAGTACTAAAAATAAGAAGTATTAGTACGAAGCTATTTAGGCCTATAATATTATTTAGTACTTTTATAACTATTTAAAGAATATTTTTATTACTTATATAATATCTAATTTTATTTTTTAAAATATTAAAAACTTACCGTAATAGTCTATATACTCTTTTAATTTTACTAACTATCTAGTAGATTTTTATTAATATTTAGTAATACTCTACTCCTATAATCTATACGCTATTCTTAAACTCTTTTAAAGTAAAATTAGTACCTAAATTATATATATTAAAATCTAAAAGGCCTTAGTAAATATTAATGTAGTATTATATAAAAGCTATTTATATCTTTTATATAGATATTAAATTAATAAAGGTAGTAGCTTAAAATAATATTTTTAAGTTAATAATATAAAGAATATCGCGGTTACCGATTTGTATAATATTAATAATAATTTTATAGTTAAAGTAGATATTATTTTTAATAGAGAATTTAAATCTATATAAAGTTATTCTATATATTTAATAGTAGTAATATAGCTTCTAAATTTACTTTAGTATAGTAGAGTTAACTTTATAATTTATATTATAAAGTAGCTTATAAAATTATTTTATATAAGAATATCTAAAGTATTTATAAAATCTATAAAGTTTTTTTATAGTAAAGAATAAAATAGTTTCTATACAGCTTATATTAAAAAATTAATATTTTTATTTATATATAACTAGAACTATTATATTATTTCTATGTATAATAACGTTTAATATATTATTAAAGTATACTTTTATATAGTTAGTATCTACTAGAAATAATAAAAAAAATATTAGAGTATCTAAAATATAATAAATTACTATATTAATTAGATTTTTAATCTATACGGTACTAAAAGTATATATTAGTATATTATTTCTAAAACTAATAGTAGTTTTTTTTAGAGTCTAATTAATTTTTATATTAGAATTTTTATAAATATACGCTTTAAGCTAGCGTTTACTAATTATTAAAATTTAGTTATATTTATATTCTAAAGTTTATCTTAGTACTACGTATAGTATCTTTCTTTAAAAATAGATTATTTAATTATCTCCCTTTTATTTATAAAAAATATATCTTTTACTATTATATAATAGAGAAATAAGGCGGTAGTAAGATATTAAATTACTTTTTTTCTTTTTTAAAGATTAAAGTTTAATATAGTTGTATTTTCCAATTTCTTTATATTATTATATAAGAATTCTTTAAAGTCTAAAATATAGAGGGTAATATTATCTTAAAAAGGTATTTTTTTATAAAAGTTTTTATATATTATAATTTACTAGTTATGGACTTAAGTCTTATCTTATATAGAGTAGTTTAATAATTAGTATTCTTTTTTATAGTAAATAAAGCACTTCTTTTTTTTTATTACTAGAGTTATACTTTTAAATCTCTAAAAGGGTTATTATATATAAAAGTAGAATTATTAGTGCTAAAAAGGTCTATTTTTATTATTAGTATACTTCTAGTTTATATAAAAGGTCTTATATAATACCTATAACTAAATATAATATATATATTAGTAATCTATATTAATTTATAGTATAGATTTTAGATTACTTAGTAGTCCTTTATATATAGGCTTTATTAAAAATATAGTCTATTTAAGCTCTAATTAGCCTTTATATACTTATATAATTACTGTATAGAATAGTATTTTTTTTTAAACTAGGGACCTAAAACTTTTTATACTAAAGTTAATTTATTAATTATTACCTCTAAGACTTCGTACGGAGTCTTATTAAAAAATTTTTACTTAGATTATATAAAAGTAATAGTAGTCTAGTTAGTCTAATACTAGTTATAGTTAATATATATATTAAAGTAGTAGTTTAACCTATTATATAACTATTTTTATAAGTATTTTAGGCTAATATTATATAAATAGAACTAGCCCGTGTAATCTTTTAAAATATTTAGAAAAATAACAGCGTACTATAACTTTTAACTATTAATTTTCTAGTAAAGCTTAATAAATATATAAGTTTTATTAGCTAGGATATTATATAGGCGGCTAGTATAGTTATTTACCTTTTTTTATATTTTCTAAAATATAATTATATTTTATAGATTAAGTTTCTCTAGCGGTATATTTTATATAGGTAAAAGTTAGAATATTAGATTCTAGTAAGTAGTATATAAAAGTTAAAAAATTAATAAGTAACTAGTTATTAGTATTTTATAACTAGTTTTTAAAGGAAATAGTAATATTTTAGAATTATATAATAGTAGGTATATTAAGTATTATAGTCTACTATTATATATATTTAGAGGCGGTACTAGAGTATATAAATTATATAAAATTTAGAGTTATCTAAATTTATATAGTCTATATCTATACTTATATAATATAGGCCTAAAATTCTCTAGGTAATACTAGTATAGTAGTATTAATTACTCTTATAATATATATTATAATAGTTAGCTTTTTTACTATATAGGAGGTATAGCTAGAGTATATAAAATATTTAGCTATTAGCTAAAAATTTAAAAATTTAAGCTTAATAGTTTCTGTGCGGGTTATTCTATAGTAATAATTAAACTTTTTATTAAACTTTTTAATCTCGCGTAAAAGTCTTTAACTTTTTAATATTTTTTTATAATCTAAAAGAGAGTTTATATAGTACTTTATAATATTCTTCCTTATTTATCTACTAGAGGTTATACGCTCTTATCTTATAAGATTTCTAATAGTTCTCTTTAAAATACTTATTTTAGTAATATAAAGTAGCTATAGTTCTATTTAGTAAATAAATTATAATATAAAATAGTTAGATTTTAGTTATTCCTTTACTCTATATAAAGTTTTATAATAACGTAGCTAACGTACGTATTAAGTTATTTAGTAAATAGGTTATTTAGAATATTTAAATTTTTTATCTAGTATTATAACTTAGTCTAGTCTTTAAGTACTTATATAAAGATATTATATCCTTAAGTATATTTCTTTTATAATAGATCTAAATTTATTTTTATTATACGCTTCTTACCTTTTTTTATAAAAAAAGTTTCTTTTAGTACTATTATACTATCCAGTTTATATAATATATAATTAATTATATAGTTTTAGTTTATAATACTAGCGTATTTATATAAAGTAGTTTAGTTTTAAGAAGAATTATTTTTATCTTTTATACAGATAAGGGTTTAATAAAATATATAATTTAATATACTCTTCTTTATTTATAGATACGGAGAAGAGTCGCGCAATATATAAAAGTATTCTTATATAATATAGATTTAATAATACCTTAACCTCTTAATACGCCTTTACTAATTTACAGTAAATAAAGGAATCTAATTAACTACTAGTAATAGAGTAGTTAAATAAATTAATTAATTTACTTATACGGTAAATAAAGAAATCTAATTAATTAGTAGTAATAAAATAGGTTAATAATTTAATTAACTAACTACTAATTAGTATTAAAATAACTATATTTTACTTATACGGAATAATAGTCGTCTGTAATATTATAAAAAATAGGAAATACTATAAAATAATAAATAATAATAGTTATATTTTAATATTAATTTTTTTCTCTTTCTACTATCTATATAATAGTTAAATAGGGGTTCTCTATACTAGTATAGATTATATAATTATATAACTATAGTTATATAATCTATATACTCCGTATTACTAGCGAATCTATTTAGGTTAACTACTCTATATATAATTTTAGTATTTTTTTACGTTTATTTATAGGAGCTATATTAACTTAGTGTATACTACGTCCTTATTTAATATAGAAGTAGGTAAAAATTAGAGACACTATAACTAAATTCTATTAAATATAGGCTTTTTTAAATATTATAGCTAATAGAGTAATAATTTAAACTAATAACTTATTAGACTATAATAGTAATAATAGCGGGGTAGTAGCTATAGAATAGTAATAAAGTGTTTATAGATTATTATTTTAGATAAAACTATAAATAGAATTATAAACTATATATAGTACGTTTATAATAATATATATAATAACTCTCTTTTCTTTGTATAAATATTATATATAAAGTTTAAAAATTATTTAATATAATTAGAACTAAAGTTTTTATTTTTACTTTATTATATCTACGTCGGCGTTTTAGTATTTAATAATTAAACTAAATAATCTATAATATATAGTATAGACTTTTACTAATAGTAATAACTAGCTAAATTATATTAAGACCTACTTTAATTTTTATCTTAATATAGTATAACTGGCTAGTCTACTTAATACGCTAGAAGATTCTTTAGTTAATATTTTTAATATTAATTTAATTTTAATATACCTTTTTTTACTTAAGTAGAATATAATTTTTAATCTGAGTAATACCTATTAAGATAAAGTTTAATTTTACCTATATAAAGATATAGCAAAATTTATATAAAAATAATAAAAAAAAGTTATACTCTATTATAGAGGGTAGAGAGTAGTATTACTTTAAAAAATATTTTTTTATAGCAGCGTAAAGTTACGGTAGTAAATTTTACTAGTGTTAGGATTAAGTTATATTAGCCGGCTAGGAGTATACGTAAGCAGGAACATTAAAGTTTTTTTTAAAAAGTATTTACTAACTTTTTAAATATAATTAATAATATAATAATATAGTAGTATAATTTATAGCGAAGAGCCTCAAGTTAAATTATAAATTATATAAAATATAGCTTATATTATTAGATATTCTATAAGTTAAAGTGTGGAGGAAAAACGAGCTAGAAATTACTAGATTCTAAGATTAAAGAGTAAGGACTACTTATATAAAAGAAAGCGCTAAAGAGCTGTAATATATATATATAAAAGAATAAATTCTTAATTTTAAAAAATTTTATAAACTAATAACGTAAGCTCTAAAGTGTCTTTTTATAATACACCCCCTAGTTAAGCTAACAAAAATAGCTTACCTATTTAAGCGGATAAAAATTAATTCTTTTAAGCTTATAGTAGCTATAAAATTAATTTTAAAAAGAGTTTTTTTAAGTAGATTTTTTAGTAGGTAGCGTTACTAGATAATAGAGCTTTAAAGTAAAAGACTAATTATAGTAGGTATACTAGCGTTTAGTAACGTAGATAGCGTTTATATATTTTCTCTACTAACTTTTTTAAAATAATCCTTACTTTTTTTATACTTTTAATTATTATTTTTACGCTTTTTTATACTATCTTTATCGTATTTATACTTATTAAGCTAAGCTTTTCTCTTCTAATAGCTTCTTAAGCTTTTTAATTATAATAAGTATTATAAGTTAGTTATTTATATTACTATTACTATATCTGTAGTAAGCTATAATACTTTTTTTAATCTCTATTTTTTAGAATTTTTCTAGATTTCTAAGCTTTAATTTCTTCTCTTAAAAACTTTACTAATATTTATTTAATAGTTTTAAGTAAAATTTTTTAATTCTTTTTATAACGCTATAGTCTATAATCTAAATATAATTAAAAGTAAATAATATTATAAATATTATAAGCTCGCTGTAGTTAGTAAGGAACTAATAAAGTCTAGTTCTTTAGCTTTTAATATTTTACTTATTACTATCTTTTAGCCTGTAATTACGCTCTGTAAGAAGAAGTAGGTAAAAAGAAAAAAGAATAAGAAGTATAAGGAGTACTAATAATAAATAGCTTAGTAAAACTAAAATATAATTTAGTCTTAAACTAAAATTTCTGTAACTTAGATAAAAACTTCTATATTATAATATTTAAAAGCTTACCCGCTTTGTCTATAAGATAATACGCTATTATTATAAACTTTAAAAAGTTATTTTATATTTTTAATAAAATTAGATCTGCCTATTTTTTTTAATTAAGTAGTTTCTTAGATCCTTTAATTTTTTAAAAAATATTATTTACGCACTATTATAAGTTTTATAAAATCTACTTAAAATTTTATTTTAGACAGGTTTAGACACTATAATAGTTTTAATTATTATTTATAATTTACTCTCTAAATCTCTAAAAAATCTTTTTAGTAATACTGGTAATTCTTTTAGTTTTATACTTATATTATACTTTATAACTACCGTCCGTTAGTTACCTTATAAGTAGATAAATACTATATAAGAAGCTCGACGCTAATAAAAAATTTAAAAGACTTTTAAAATTATTAAATTTACTTAGCCTATTTTTTTAATCTAGTCTTTTTAAGCGTAAGTCGCTATTAGCGCCCTTTTTAATCTAGCTCTTTTAAGTTTTACTAGATTAGGTTTAAAAAATAGGCTGTGCCCTATACTAGAGAGCGAATCTAAAAGTAAATTAAAAAAAATAAAAATAGTAAGTTATTTATTCTACAGACTCTATTACGCTATAGTAATAAAATAATATTAATAAAAACTATTTTAAGCTTTTTAGTTTATAGTTTTTTTGAGCTTTATTTATCGTTTTATATTAGAATTAGAAGAGTTAGGAAACTATTAAATAGTATTTAAATAGTTTAATATTGTTAATAAATTATAGGATTAAAGTGCCTAGTATTTTACTTTTACAATTTAAGTAATACTCTATTTAGTAAAAGCAATAGAAATTACTATAATACTAAAATATAAGACTTCTATTACTAAGTATATAAAAGTAATTATAGCTATAAACTAATATATATACTAATATTTTAATCTACATAATTTAGAAAAATTATATACCTACTATTATAGTCCTAGTCGTATCTAAGAGATTACTAAATATTTTTTATTTTATTAGAAGCCGCTCTATAGCAAGAAAGCGAAAAAGCTTACTTATAAGTAGGTATAATTTTTTAATTTATTTTTTTTAATCTTTACTAATATAAATTTTCTAAATAATAAAATTTTATAAATTATAGACTACTGTTAGATAAATAATTAAAATAGATAAAGATTTAGGTAGTAACTTTATAAATAATATTTTTAACAAGATTACTTTGCGCTATATTTAAGCTATTTAAAAGTTTAGTAAGTTCGTAAAGTTATTAATCTATTAAGCTTTTTTATTAGGGTTATTATATAATTTTTATTATTTTATTATTTTTTCTACTCTTTTATTATAGAGTTTTTTTAAGTAGTACAGTTATAAATTATATATTATAAATAGTAGCTAATAAACTATTTAATATTTAATTTAAAGCGCTTTATGCTCTATTATTATATAACCTTTTAAGATTTTAGTTTAGTTATTTTTTAAATTTTTAGAATTGCTAAGCTATAAAAGCTTTTATTAATCTATCTACTAGTATATTACTTATCTAAAGGTATGTAATTTTAAAACTCTTATATAAAAACTTTTAGTATAGCTATATATTCTATATATCTATATAGCGTAAATGGGTAGTTATATACTTATTTTTACTTATAACTAGTCTAATTATTTATAAATTATGATAAAATATACGCTACGTAGCTCTAAGATTTAGAATAAGTTCTTTAAAAAAGCACTTTAGAGCTATTATTTCTTTATTTATATATTTAAGTGTAAGGAGCTTTGCTTTAGTAGTTAATATTATAATAATAGTCTACCTTACGGCTTTTTAAATAATTATACCCCTAAATAATATAATAATATAGGTATATAAAAATTATTTACTTTTTAGATTATCTATAAATAAAGCCTCTAAATAGATTATAAGTTTTAGGCTCTTATATATCCTATATTAAATTATTTAAATATATAATCTGTAAAGGAACGTAATTATATATTTTACTATAGTAAAGTATTTTTTATTTAAATTAGTTAAAAAATAAGAGAGCTTAAAGATAGTAAATACTATATTTAGTTATATTATAGTAGTAGTATAAAGTATAAATCTAATATACTCCTAATATATTTTAATTTTATCTCTTATTACTTTTTTTATATTTTTAACTAGCTTTTCTAATAATAATAGTATTAGTAAACAGAGTACTAAATTAGTTACTCTAAATTTCTTTATAATCTTATTAATATATAAGTTATAGATTAGCGTAATTACTTAATCTTTATAATTTTTAATTATTTATATTTTAAAATACTATTTTACAGCTTTACGCACCTCTATTTTATATATTTTTAAAAGCTTATTACGTATTTTAAAAGCTTCTTATAAATAAATCTTATAGTATAAAAGTAAAATATTATCTATATAAAAAAGTAAAAAGATTTTATAATCTATATTAAAGAATAAGTAAGACTCTTCTTTTAAATAGATAAGGCTAAGCTTAGCTAAAGTACTAAAAAGTTTTTTATACTATAATATAGATAAGTCCCTTAGGCTATATAGAGCTTAGTTAAGCTTTATATAATTACTTTTTTATTTATAACTATTAGATAGTTTATACTATAGTAGATTTAAAGGGTTAATTAGTATATTAAAAAATATACTAATTATATTAAACTATAAAATTTTTAAGTTAAACTTTACTATAATTACTATAGCTATATAAAAGGAGCGTACTATAAATATTATAGTATATATTAATAAAAGTGTATTTCTTAACTAGAGGTCGTTTTTAATAATTAAGTAAGTTTTATACTTTATAAAATAACTATTTTAATTAAACTTATAAGTAAATACTTACTTAAGTAAAAGTAGTTATTTAGTATTTTTAAAGCGTATAACTACTTACTAAGTTTACTTTTTAAAAAGTGTATTCTATTCTTTATATATAGCCTAGTAAAAGAGCAGGCTAAATAGATATAAAAAAATTACTTTTTATATTACTAGCTTTTTTAGAAGCTTATTATAGTATATATAAGTTTTATTTTAAAATATTATTTTTTCTAGGGCCCTATCCTATATAGTAGCTTAAACTATAATATTAATAATTATAAACTCTCTATACTCTTTTTATATAAGGTTTTAGTGAACTGGATAATACTTATTTTTAAAGTAAAATGGTAAATTTATACTATTTCTAAGATAAGACGATCGAGATTAAATATATATATAATAGGTAAGTAATTAGGGAATCTAGTTATGTAATTAACCCGAAATTAAAAAGGGTATATAAGTTTTAATATTATAATATACCCCCTAGGTAAGCTATATTTAAGTAGTAAGCCTATTTAAAAATTACTTAAAGTAAATTAAGATAAATTCTGTTTTATAATATTTTACTATAAAGCTTACAGCGTACTTAATTGATTTTATTAAATTTTTTCTTTATAGATTTAAATATTATTTATTTTTATAGTAAGTCTATAGCTTTAAGTAATCTATTTAGCTAATTATCTATAGTAGCTTATTGTATTAATTTATTTTAAGTAAAACTTATTTTCTATATTATCCTATAATTAGTTATTATTTTTTATTTTAACTAATCGTGCCTTTTGTATTCTATAAATAAGTAAAATTATAGGCGTAGTAGGTAGACAGTAAGTTATATAAATAAAAGCAGCTTATCTACGCTAGTTAGGTATAATAGTTACTTAAATTATTCTTCTCTTTTTTTTTTTAGTTTATAATAATTTTTACTATAATAGGTAATATTACTATTATTACTGTATTCTACCTATCTAAATATTATTAACTAATTATAGGGTACTCCTAGACGTCTTAGTATTTACTTTTTTACTTATAATAAGTAGTAATATAGCGGCCGCAGTTATAGTAGTTATAATAGTTATAATAATTATAATAGTTAATCCATAAAAACTACTTTTTTTAATTTTTTTAAATTAGATAATAATAATAATAATCTTCTAGCCTTAAACTATAATAAAGAAGAGTAGGGTAGCAGTAGTTAGATTATTAGTAAAAGTAAAAAAAAGCTACTTCCTAAGCCTAGTAAGTAGTTTATTTTAAGTTATAAAGCCTATATACGTAGCACTTTATCTAGTAATTTAATAAAAGCTTATTTTAAAAATCTTAATTTTATAAATACGCGCTACTATTATTACGTAATCTATATATATAATCTGCTATATATTCTACTAATTATATATCTATTATATATTACTAATTATTATAGTTTTATTAGTATTTATACTATCTATATAACCTTTATTAAGCTTATAATTAAGTACGATACTACAAACCCTAAAATAAGTAATTATTTTTTAAATTTTAGTTTATAGATTATACTAATATTTTATAGTTTAATAATAAAATTATATTTACTTTTAAGGCTATCTATAAAATTTTTAAATAGTACTAGGCTTCTCTAGTACTAAATACTAATATAGTATTACTAAATAATTAGAATCTATTAGGCTTTTTTAATTAAAACTAATATTTAGATTTTATTTTTAGTAGCTGGGGATATAATAATCTAGCTTATAAATATCTTTTTAGGCGTATTTTAGCTATTACTAATTTTTATTTAGTATCTTACTATCGTTTATCTAAGTAGTAGACAGCTAATAATATTATTTAAGTAATAAGCTAGAATATTAATTTAAAAAAAAATTTTACTAGTTACTTAAATAAATCTATTTTAAGTCTAAGTTAAGAGTAGTCTAATCTATTTTTAAGGGGCTATAATATATATATAAAATTAGAATAGTAATATTATAATTATAATTATTTTATTTTATTAGAATATTATAAGATAAAGAGCGAGTTATACCCTTATAGCTAGAGTCCTTCTCTTTAGACTTTTAGCCGCTTTTATTTATTTTAAACTTTAAGCTATTTTTATTTTACTTAAACTCTAAGCAGGCTTAGTAAAGCTAAAATATATAAGTGTAAGTAGCTGTATAAGCTATTTAATAAAGTTTTAACTATACTATAATTATAATTATATACTTTCCTTATAATTAATTTTCTTTATTTTAGATTTTTTTTATTTAGATTTTTTTTATTTAGGATAGATAAAACCTAAAAGACTCTCTTTTTTCTACTTTTTACTTACTTAATAATTAGTAACTATATATTTTATAAATTAAGTAGCTTTTTAAAGCGTATAAATTATTATTACGTAAGTATCTTTATTAATCTATTAGTAGGTATATTTTTAGTTTATAGATAGAACACCTTAAATAATCCTTTTATATATTTTTAATATAGCTATATATTTTAAATATTAATATAGTATAATTAAATTATAATTCTTTTATTAGCTTTAACTATAAGTCTAATTATCTATTAATTATTATAGTAAATTTTCTAAATAAATTCTAAATTAAACGTAATTTCGTAAAAGAAGCGCTTTAAAATTATTACTTTTTTACTTATATACTCTAAAGTAATTAGCTTAGCTTTTATTATAAAAATAGTAATAGTAGTCTATTTAACTACTTTTTAGAATATTATACCCCTAAATATTATTATAATATAGTTATAAGATAATCTTCTTATTTTAAAGTTATTAGCAAATAATACGTCTCTATAAATTATAAAATTAGGTTTATTATATTATTTATATTAAATCGCCTGCTAGTAGGTATAATATAGATAAATAATTACTCTATTAATAGTAGTAAAATACTATAGGCTTAAATTTATTAAGAACTATAATAGTTTTAAAATTATAAATATAATATTTAGTTAAAGTATAATTACTATATATAAAACTAATTTTATACATTTCTAATATTACTTAATATTCTACTTAGAAGTTTCTTTAGTAAACTTAATAAGCTTTTTTAAAAGGAGAGGCGTATTAGGGAAACTACTACTATTATTAAGACTAAATTTCTTTATAATCTTATTAATATATATATTATAGATAAGTATAATTATTTTATTTTTATAATTATAGATTACCCTAACTTTAAAAAACTATTAAATAAGCCCTTTTACTTTAATTTTATATTTAAAATAATCTAGCTTTAGAGCTGTTTTACTATTACTTTATAATTTTTATAATATAGTAACAGGATATTATTTATATAATATAAAATAAAAACTATTTTTTTATAATTAAAGAAAAAATAAAACTCTTCCTTTAATACTATAAGCCTAATAGTATATAGTAAGCTTAAAAATTTTTTATACTAAAAGTAAAATAAGTTGCGTAGGCTATATAATACTTTATTAAGTTTAATATATATATTTTACTTTTTAAATTTATTAAGTAATTTATATATTACTAGATTCTTTATTAATATTAGAGTATAAAAAAATATTTTAATAATATTATACTATAAAATCTCTAGATTAAATTCTATTATAAGTATTATTGTAGCTTAAAATAATTTTGCTAGGAGCGTAACGGTATATATTAATTATATAAAATTAATTTTTTAAAGATTATCTTTTATAATAATATAGGCTTTATACTTAATAAAGTACCTATATTAATTAAATTTATAAATTTAGACATAATTTAATAGTAAAAATTAGTTATTTACTTCTATTTTTATAATTTTTTTTTTAAATTCCTTTCTTTAGAAGCGTATTAATCTTAATATATAAAACTTATTTAAATTTATTATTAAGAAAATATAAAGTAAGCTACTTCTACGTTATAAGTAGTAGAAAAAAATTATTTTTATATATATAATATAGATCGCGGCGGGTAGAGTAATTAAAAAATAATATTTTAAATATTTTTTTAAGTATTACGGCTATTACTATAGTATTAAAAATAATATATATTTATAGCTTAGCGTATACCTCTATAGCGCTAGAAAAAAATATATACGTAAAATTAATTTAAAAATTATTATTTTATAGATTTGTAATTACTATATAAGTACCTATAAAATTTATTCTACCCCCTAGCTAATTACTTAAATTATTATTTTTAGGTCGCCTTTTACGGAGGGGTAAATTTATATATTTAATTTTAGGTTTTTATTATTATAGCCTTTTACTTAATTACGTTGCTTAAGTCTAATTATATTTTTAGTAATATTAAGCTAGTAGTATTCTTATTTTACTTATAGTAGTAAAAACGTTATTTATAATTTAAAAGGTAGTTATAGAGTAATTATACTCTAAATTTTAAAAATTATTTTTAAAATTTAATAAACTAGTTTTTTTAGTTATATATATTTTTTAATAGCTATTAGGTACTTTCTAATTTTTTATAAAATTACTCTAAATAGTATTTAGCACTAGCGTTACTTCTAAAGTTATAAGTCTTAATTATTTATTTAATATTATATAGATTCTTAAATAATTACTAGCTAAGTAATTATTTTATATAGCTATTAAGTTCTTAGTAGTACTAAAAAGGGTTTAGTTTATTACTTTTTTACGCTAACTATAATTATTATCTCTAAGTTTATAATTAAAATTTAAATATTTATTATTCTTTATTTACTTATTTAACTAGCTTAGTAAGCATATATTATTAAATACTATACCTAAGTTTATAAATTTATTCTTATAGAGTACTTTAATAACTAAAACTACTTTTTTCTTAAGTATTTTATAATTAGATAGTCCCTTATAAAAAAGCTTTTTATTAAAAATAATATTTTAAGTTATAATTACCTAATTAAGTACTAGGACCTATATTTTATAGATATTAAAAGTATAATAGCTTACTAAATACTTAATATAGCTCTATAGGTTTACCTTAAATCTATACTTATTATAGCCTACTAAGTGCTTTTTATTTAAAGAGTAAATACAGTAGCTATATACGTAAATTTTATTTTAATTAAAGTATAAATCTACTATTACCTTTTTTATAATTATAGGCTTTTATTATTTATAGTGCTACTTAAACTAACTATTAAGTACTTTATTTAGTAATCGTATTTTATAGAATAATAATAAACTTATTTTATATATATATATTACAGTATTTATTATTTTAGACTAAAATTTAGTAAGTAGATTAGTATTTAATTATATTTTAATTGCCTTTAAGATTATTTTTTAGTTTACCCTCTTAGTACTACTATTTAGCTTATAAGTATATAGTAGAGTTATAATAAGTTTAATTTTTTAATTAGTTATCTATTCTCTAAAGTATCAGTAACTGTACTATAGTATTATAGTAGTATTATTATTTTAAATAAGTATATAGATTTTAAGATTATATTACGTAAAAAGTAGTTTAGTAAAGTTCTTAAAGACTTTTATAATTAATTCTAAGCCTTTTAAGTAGAGGTTATAATTATAGATCTTTTTACTAAAGTTATTTTTTAAGATTATACTTTAGTACTCGCCTAATCTACTTATTAGTATATTAAAAAGATTCTATAATACTTAAAAGAAAAGTTATAGTAATTATTCCCTTAGTTTTTTAAAAATTATTTATATTATATAAGTAGTAAAGTAGTATACGTACTTTAAATAAGCTATACTATTAATTTTAATATTTTACGTATATTATACTAATACTCGTAATACTGCTTTTTTTAAATAACCTAATTACTAATACTATATTTACTTACTATTAATTCGGTGATAATTAATTTATAATTATTAAATTTTATAATTATCTATTATAGTATTAATTAAAGGATAAAAGGTAATTAGTTTATATTTAATAAAGGTAAGGTTATACTTATATTATAGCTCTATTAGTATAATATTCTACTTTAGTATACTTATACGTAAAGTATAATTAAAATTTAAATATTAAATACTAATTTTCCCTAAATAAGCTTTAGAGATAATATTAATATAAAAGCTTTTTACTATTATAATGTTTTTAAGTATTAAATTCTCTATATAAGGGCTATTTATACTATATAAAACTTACTTTAAAATTTAGTTACCTATTTTAATAATTACTAATACTTATATTTTAGTTTTAATATTTTTAATTTTAGTTACTTTCTTAAACGTGTTAGAAATAAGTATTAAGGTATTATTAATAAAAGATGTAGTAGTACTACTATTTAAAATAAAACTTTTTAAAAAAAAGTACGTACTAAATATTATAGTACTATAAACTTTTATATTTTTTTTATTTAATATAAGTATTAAAGGATCTATAATAGTAGCTATAATCTTTTTTAAATATACTATTTTAGTATTAGTATTCGCCTTTTAATTTTTAAAATTTTTTTTTTTATTTTTATTTATAGATTAGTATATTTAGTTTATTATAAATAATTAAGAATTTTTTTTCTATTAGCGCTAGAAAGTACAATTAGTAGTAATTTTTTAAAGTATTTTTTTATAACTATAGTTTTAAGCCTATAGTAATAAATTAATTTTTAGTAGTAATAAGTAAATTTTAAGTATAGATAAGTAGGCTTACGTTTAGTTTAATACTTATTTTAATTTTTATTAGTATTTAAGTTAGTATCGGATCTGCGTTTACTAAGTATTATAAATATTATTAATTTTTTTTTATAATTAGTGCGTAGAGATTACTGTTAAAATATTATAAAAAAAATATTTTTAATTTTATTTAAAGTTAAAAGGGGTTATTTAAGTATTAAATTACGCGTAATATCGCGCTTTATTAATTACGCCTAATTAAAAGTAATTTTTTACTTTAGTATAATTAGGAAGTTATAAATAGTTATTTTTTTTTTATATTACGTATTTTATATATACGCGCCTTTCTATAAAAGAGTTTTTATTTATTATACTATTACTTAGGATTTTATTTTCTATATTTAGCCTTTTTTAGATAAGTATAGTACTATACTTATACTAAATTTTATATATTAGTATTAGTTAGTACGAGATTAGTTTTAAGTATATATATTATTTTTTAAAGCGTTAGCTTTTAGTAATTAAGAATTTTAATTATTATTAGTCCTAAAATATTAAGATATATAGTCTTATTTACCTAGTTTTTAAGGTTTTTAAAATAATTATTATCTATAAACTAATTAGTAAATAGTACTTTATATTCTACTATCTATATAGAGTACTACTCTACTTATATTTTATATTTTTTAAAATCTTTCTCGTATTATTTTTTAATTATAGAATTATTAGTATCTAAAAGGGCTAGTTAAATTAAGAGTAAAGGGTACTATAGTTAATAATTTTTTATAAAGGTAATATCCTCTCTATTAGGGTTAACTTCTTTTTAAATCCCTTTCTATATAGTAAGGAATTAGAATTATATATACTAATTAGGCTAGCTTAATTAGCTTATTAGCTAATAGGACCCTATTAGAATTAAGTTAGTTATTATAATAGACTAATTAGTAGGTAATTAAAAAAGGGGAGAAAAAAATAAGATTAGTTTAATAATTAAATACGTTAGTACAACAGTAAAAAATAATTAGAGTATATAAAAATAAGTATTTACTAGTATTAAGTCGCGTAGAGAGAATCGTTTTACGGTTTTAAAATACTAGACTTATAACTTTAGTAAACTAAATAATACTTATTTTTAAAGTAAAAAAGTAAATTTATACTATCTTTAAGATAAGATAATTAAGATTAAATATATACATAATAGGTAAGTAATTAGGTAATTTAGTTACGTAATTAACTCGTAATTAGAGAGTGTATATAAGTCTTAATATTACGATAAAGGTTTATACTAAAAATAAATATATTTATAAAGTTATACTAAAGAGACCTATCTACGCTGTTTAGTAAAATATTTATAAATTTTATATTTTATAATAGCTCGCTCTTTAGGTTAGGGCTTAATAATATATAAATACTAAGAGAATATTTATTCTTACCCCTTATTTTATTAAAATTTTTAAAATCTAACTTACGTTACTTTTAGCTTTATTAAATAATTAAATTATAGTTTCTTATAAGTCTCTGCGTTCTATAAGTAGGGGTATTAATAATTTTAATTAATAAGAGGAGCTCTATATTATTAATTTAAGTAATAGTATTAGATAAGCTTTTACCTATTATTTAAAAATTTTATAGGCTTTTTACTTTAAACTATTTTACTTTTTTACTAAAGTATATTTTATAAGAAATACTAAAGTATTTACTTTTTTTAAAATTTATATTTTTAAGTTTTTTAGGCTCTAAAGTAGGCTAAGAAGAGATTAAACTAATATTTATATTATATAATATACAGATTTACGGCTATTAGTTAATTATATTAATAGCTTATATATATACTACTTATATAGAGCTTTACTTACTTAACTAGTTAAAAAAATAAAATAAAACTTATACTAAAGTACTCTTAAGCTACTATTTAAGTTACGCGATATTTTTACTAATTCTTAGCTTATTAAAGTTATAGGCTTATATATTAAAAATTTTATTAAATACCTTATCTATATTTATAACTATAATAGTATATAAGATATTTATAAACTTTATAGCTTTTTCTTATAGGATAGGCTAATCTTCTTTTCTTTTATAAAAAAGAGTATTATTAAACGTAATATTACGCGTTGTAATAATCTAGTTAAATAATAGTATTTATATTTTATAGATATTAAAAGCTACGTAACTAATTAAATATCTAATATAAATATATAGATTTGTTTTAAATTTATACCTATTACGCCTAGCTGTATAATCTCTATTTAGTAAATATACGTAATAATTATAAATATATATATTATTTTAATTTAGGCGTAAATCTACTATTTAGTACTTTATAAACTTAGATTTATAATAATAGAAATACTACCTAAACTAGCTATAAAAGACCTTATTTAAAAATTATATAGTTTTAGAAGTTATTAAACTAATATTATAAAGTGCTATAGTTACTTTTATAATTTTTAGTTAAAGCTTCTTTAGTAAGTTTATACTAAGTTTTATAATAATAGCTTTATTAATAATTTTTTAGCTAGCGCGTTTAGCGCCGCCGTTTAGCTTATATATATAAAGAGGTAGTATTTTAATATTTATACTAAGCTTTTTTATTTATTTTTTAAAGCGTAATCTTCTATACTATAAATAGGTAATAATATTATTATTCTAAAAAATTTTTATAATCTTAAATTTATACTACATATATATTTACGTAGTAAAGCTTAAAAATACTTTTATAAGTTTTAAAAGTAATTTTACTTATAGGCTTTATATATAAATCTTTCTACTATAGTTATTTTTAATTAATAATATTTACTACTCTCTAAGCCTTCCTTTAGTTATATTAAAAAGATTTTATAAAATATACTAGTATATATATAGTAATTTTTTTTTAGATTTTTAAAAAATTATTTAAGCTGTGTATATAGGGAAATATTACTTATAATATATACGCTTAGTATTTAAAATATAAATATTTTACGCTCTATAAACTAGAGTATATAAAGCTTTTTAATTTAAATATTTTACTTTTTAGTACTATATATCCTTAGTATTAATACGCGGATATATTAATTATAAATAAAGCTTTTAATATACTAGTATTATATTCTAAACTAAGGGATAAAAGGATAGAGGCTTATATTTAATAAATATAATATTATATTTATAAATAAGTATTATAAGTATAAGACTCTACTTTAAAAATCCTATACGCAGTATAGTATTTAAGTCTAAATACTAATATCCTTTATTATATAGGTACGCTTTAAATACTATATTTAGGTAAAATCTTTTTATAATAGTTATATTTTTTAATATAAAATCTTTTAAAGAGTTTCTATTTAGGCTATTTAAAATATTTTTAATTACTTAGATTCCTATACTAAAAATTAAAAAAGTTTATATTCTAGCTTTAATAGTGCAGATACTATTAGCTTTTTTAAAAAATTTTAAAATAAGTAGTAATCTATTATTTACTAGATATAAAATAGTACTATTATTAAGAATAGTACTTTTAGAAAGCGTATAAGTATTATAATTTTATATAAAATATATATTATTATTTTATTCTAATTTACTATTTATATTAAGCAAAGGATTAATAACTATATATATAAAAAAGTTAAGGAATTTTAGTTTATTAAATCTTTTACTCTATAAAGTATTTTTTTAACCTATTTTTTTTTACTTAAGTATATTATAAAGAGCTGTAAATTTATTAAATTTAAGGCACTTAAAAAATTCTTTTTTATTCTTTTTAAAGAACGGCGCAGTCTAACTAGTATAAGTACTTATTAATATTAATTATAAGTAATAGTATTTAATAGGTTTCTAATAGTACGCTTTAAATTTATAGAAATATTAGTATAACTTATTCTTATTTCTTAATTATAAATTATTTAATTAGGGAGACGGGCTCCGTTTACTAAGTATTATAAAAATCTTAAAGTTTTTAGTAATTATTTTAGTAGCTCTATCTTATAATATTATTTAAAAAATTCTTCCTACTTTTATTAAAGAGAGCTTTTTACCTTTAAGTATTAATTTTTAGACTTAGGTTATATATATTTATTTTACTTAATTAGGTACTAATTCTTTGCTAATAGTAGTAAAAAAGTTAGTAATAGCTAGTTTATTTTAAATATTACTAAGCTTATATACCTCTACTTTTATATAAAGAGCTTTTTATTTATAATATTATAATTTAAGAACTATCCTTTTATACTCTACTTTTTTTAAATAAGTATAGTATTATTATTATATAATATTCTTAGCTATTATATTAGTAGTTAAAAGCTTTTATTTAAAAAAATAAATAATTAAATAAGTTAAAATATTCCCATTAATAGCGTAGTATATTTAAACAGCGCTTATAAGTTTTAAAGTTATTATTATACTAATCTAGTTTTAAATATTTATTACTTAGTTTACTTTAGTAGTATAATTAGTTAAATAGGCTTAGTATATAGCTATCTTAGTAATATAGTTATAGTAAATTTTTATAATTTTAGTTTTAAACACTTCTATAATACGTAAAAGCTTTAGTATTTAAAGAGGATTATTAAAATTATTAACGCTTTTAAGGTCAGGATTAATAAAATTTTAAACGTAGTAAAGTATATACTATACTTTAAGCTATATATACTAAGTTAGCTAGCTCGCTAAATTAGTAAAATAGATATTATTAGTTAAAAGGGATAAAATAGCTTTAGTTATTATAATACTTAAAAAATTATTAGTTATAAGACTTACTAAGCGTTTAATAGCTAAAAATATAAAATCTATTATTAGTATATAAATAAAACGATATTTACTAGATTTATAAAACTAAAAGCTTTTAAAATAGGGGTTAAAGAATTAATTAGAGCTTTAGAAAATAAGATTTTAATAATTAAATATATAGAGAGAATCTTTTTTTACTTTTAAAACGCTAGACTTATAACTATAGAGGAAAAATAAGGTAAAAATTATTAGATTTTAAGATTAAAGAGTAAAGACTACTTATATAAAAAAAAGTACTAAAAAGCTGTAATATATATACGTAAAAGAGAATAAATCCTTTATTTTAAAGAGTTTTATAAACTAGTAATATAAGCTCTAAATTATCGTTCCGTGATATAAAGTCTACGCTTAAATAAAAACTAAATTTTAAATTATATAATATTAAATAATATAAACTATTAGGATAACTATACTTTACTTATATAGAGTAATAGCGGTCTATAATATTATAGGGAATAGAAAATAGTATAAAATAATAAATAATAATAGTTATATTTTAATTATTAATATTTTTCTTTTTACTATTTATATAATAGCTAAAGAGGGGTTTTATACGCTAGTATAGATTATATAATTATATAATTATAGGTATATAATTTATACGCTCTGTATTACTAGTAAATTTATTTAGGTTAACTATTTTATATGTACTAGTAACTCTTTTTTTTATAGTAATACTATATAAATACTCTATTTTTCTATAACTCTTTTTATATATAAATAATTAGTTCTCTTTTCTGTATAAGTATTTCTTTATTTTAATTTATTTTTATATAACTAAATTGTAGTCTGTTATTTACGCGATATATAGTAATAAAAAGTAAAATTATATAGTATATTATTATTTATTAATTAAAATTATAGTAAACAAAAATAAGAAATTAATAACTTTATACGTTATATAAAAATAAAAAATAAGATTATAGAAAATAAAAGTAAGAAATTATTATATTATAGTTAAGGAGGGCCGGTCTAAAGCTGTATAGAATAGTAGTATATAAAAAAAAGTTTTTTTCTTTTTATAATATTTTTTTTTTTAGTTTTTATCTATTATTATCTCTATATATAGTTTTACATATTATTTTTTTTTACCTTTCTAGCTGTTATCTTTTATATAGAGTTAATCTTTAATAAAATTTTTAAAATAGCTATTATTTTATATAAATAATAGTAGCTATAACTATAGTAAATTATAATTATATTTAGTTTTACCCTTATATAGGCTCCTATATTTAGTAATGAAATTTAAATTATTATTTTTACTAGAACAGCTACTAATAGGGTATTTTTAATAGTTTATTATATTAATATATATATATATATTTGTATAATTCTTTCTGTATAGTAATATTTTATAAAATAATAAGTATATAGTATACTAGCTGCTATTATATAATATAAATATTATTTTATTTAATAATACTAACTTACCTTTTTTTACTATAAAAATTATTTACTGTAAAAGCTACTTTTATATATTTTTAATATAATTACGTAAAGGACTAAAGCTATAGTTATATATATAAAAGTATAATAGTAATACTAAGTCTTTACTTTTTATAAAGTATTATACCTTAGCAGTATTTTAAAATAATATATATAAATTTTATATATAGTAGTTGCGTAAAGCTTAGTATAAATATTATACTTAAGTTTTTTTTATTTTTTTTTTATTTTTCTTTTATTTTTCCTTTAATAATATAAAGGAGGATTAGGAATATATAGAGAAAGTAAAGGGTTTTTTTTAATTTTTTTTTTATTTTTTTTAGGTATAATATTTTAAGAGTTTTTTTTTTAATCTTTATGCGATAAAGTGAAAGAATATAATATATAAAAAAAATATACTAAAAAGTAATTTATGCGATAGGGGATATTTAATTAAAAGTATAAAAAATATATAAAATATTTTATTAGGCCTTTTATATAGGCTTAATTATATAAAAGAATTATTTAGTTTTCCCTTTATAAAAGTATTTATAAGATTATTTTTCTTTACTATTTATTACTATACGTATTACGTTATTTAGTAAATAAGTTATTTTAAATATTTAGATTTTCTATTTAGTATTATAACTTAGTTTAGTCTTTAAGTACTTATATAGAGGTATTATATTTTAAAATATATTTTTTTTATAATAAATCTAGATCTATCTTTATTATAGGCTGTTTACTTTTTTTTATAAAGGAAACTTTTTTTAGTACTATTATATTATTTAGTTTATATAATATATAATTAATTATATAGTTTTAGTTTACGGTGCTAGCGTATTTATATAAAATTATTTAGTTTTAAAAAGGGTTATCTTTATCTTTTATACAGATAAGGATTTAATAAAATATATAATTTAATATATTTTTTTTTATTTATAAATACGAAGAAAAGTCGCGCAATATATAAAATTATTTTTATATAGTATAGGTTTAATAATAACTTAACTTTTATATACGCACTTACTAATTTATAGTAAATAAAGAAATCTAATTAATTACTAGTAATAGAATAGTTAAATAAATTAATTAATCTACTTATACGATAGATAAAGAAATCTAATTAATTATTAGTAAAAAAGTAGTTAAACGATTTACTTAACTAACTACTAATTAGTATTAGAATAACTATATTTTATTTATACAAAGTAATAGTCGTCTGTAATATTATAGGGTATAGGAAATAGTATAAAATAATAAATAATAATAGTTATACTTTAATTATTAATATCTTTTTTTTTACTATTTATATAATAGCTAGATAGGGGTTCTGTACGATAGTGTAGATTATATAATTATATAACTATAGCTATATAATCTATACGCTCCGTATTACTAGCAAATCTATCTAGGTTAACTACTTTATATATATAAACTATATTTTCTTAATTTATAATATAGCTTTAGGCTATTTACTATAAGTTATATTATTATATTATTATATAATTAATTATATTTAAAAAATTAGTAAATACTTCTTAAAAAGGATTTAATGTTTCTACTTACGTATACTCTTAGGTAGTTAATACAACCTAACTCTAATACTAGTAAAATTTACTAGCGTACGTAAAGTTAAAAAGTATAATTATAACAGAAGAAGCTTATTAAAATAGTTAAGATTATTTAAGCGTAGGAATATACGTATATATAAAAGTAGAATTTTAAAATACTAAGTAGTAAATAAAAAAAAAATATATTATAGCTCTATAAGGTAGTTATATAAGACTATTAGAGAAATTAGTAATTATTTTAAAAGAATTAAAAAATTCTATAAAGAGTCCTAGCTAAAAAGTTATTATAGTTATAAATTATTATAGTTATTATATAAGAAACTTATTAAGAGTTAATTAAATACGTAATATAGTAAAAGTTTAAATAGTTAGTCTAGAGTTGTATAAAGTTATAGTAATAACCCTAAAGAAGGACTAGTATAATAGTATATACTCTTACTTTATTTAAGAATACCTAATAAGCTTCCTATATATTAATTTTTATTAATTATTAATATTAATTATCTATTTTTAAGTTTTTATAATATTATTTACGTATTTTATTACGCCTATAAATAAAGTGTTTATAAAATAGTAAAGCTATACGTAAAGACTCTACCTAAATTAACTAATAATAGTACCGCCTATAAACCGGCCAGTAGTAATACTATTAAAAAGTATAATATCTAAACGTTAATTTAGTATATACTAGCTAATAATACGTTACGTAATTAGTTAAATAAATTATTTTTACTATTATTACTATAATCCCCACCGTAATCGCCTTCGCAATTACTTAATATAATAAAAAAAATTACTTTTAAGCTTAAGGTTAGTAAGCCCTATAAGAGTCTAATTACTAAATTACTAAGTACCTTTTATAACTTTAGTAAATAGTTTATATATAGCCCTTTTACTAAAAAGATTAAAAAGAACGTAATAGTAAATATAGGTAAAAGACTTTTAAAATATACTAAACGTAAAAATACTTTTAGTATTATTTATTCTATTTTACTAAATATTAGTAATAATAATAATAAAAATCTTAATATAATAACTATTATTAGTTAATTTATAATAGACTAGTAATTATAATATAGCTTTATAATGAACTATAAAATATTTATTAGGTAAGCTATAACTATAGAGACTAACGTTTTATTATTTACTAAAATAACTAATATAAGTAATAAAGAATTCTCTAAAGAGAAATTTAAGTATACATATTGCATTTTAGCGCGTACCCTATCTAATAAAGAACTTATAAATAAGTATATTATAACTACTATCTCTTTTATTAATAACTTTTTGGTAAGCGTTATAAAATAGTTAAAAAATTAGTTTATTACTATTTTAAAATATTTTTATTACTAGAGTATATTACGCGTGAATGTAACCGCAGCTAAACAAATAATTACACTTATAATTTAGTTTAAAGTAAAAGTATAAAAACTATAATATATTATTAAAATAAATATAGTATAACTAAAGGTATAGACTTAGTAATAGAAATAAAATCTAATGAGTACCTTTTAGTTAGTTACTTATATTTATTAAAAATTTAACGTCGTAAAAAATAACATATGTATTTAAAAAAAATTATATACTAAATAGCAGCGCTAACTATCTATTAATACAGGGGGGTGACAAAAAAAAGACTAATTAAAAAAGATTAGTTTTTAAAAGTTTAATAACTTTATATGTATTATATTTAAAAATTTAAAAACCAAGTTTATTTTTAGAAAAAGTTATAAATTATAGTATAATAAAGCGTAATTAGGCTTAGCGTATTTATAGCCTTAGTTATATAGTCCTAAACCTAGGATTAACTCTTTTCTTAACTTTAAGTATATATAATTTTTTACTAGCATATAAAATTAGCTATAATATATATATATATTTTATTATGCTATATATATTACTTATATAAATATTTATTTTATACATTAATAACATCTTACTAAAATTATCTTATATTTTATTAAAATTAAGAAATAGTATTATATATCCTATGTATAAAAAGCTTTTTATAATTTTAAATATATTTCTATATATTTTAGTCGTAATGAATAGTTAGTAATATATTATTATTATTAGATAATATATATTTAAAAGTTAACTAACTTAGTTACGTAATAATAAAATATTAGCTTTTTAGTATTTTATGGTGTCTAAATTATAAAATAAATAATGTTTAATTCTCTATAATATATAAGAAGTTATAAGACTTTAAATTAATAAAAATTTAAAAAGTTATTTAGGTATTGCTAATTTAATATTATAGTAAATTAAATAATTATTTTATTTTTAAACTTATTATATAGTTTTGCTTTAATTTAGCATTTTAAATTTTAAAAAATATGTTAAATATATATCTTTTTAAATAATGTCTAAAATCTCTAAATTAAGTCTTTAAATTTTAAATTTAAATTACTAAATATTTAAATAAAAATAATACTTACAATTTATTACATAAAGTTTTTATAGTACTTATTAATATATATATATATTATCGCTAATTTTATACGCTAGTTAAAAAGTTATAAATACGTAAAGTTAAAAAAAAAATAGTCTTAAGTTTAAGACTATATAACTAAGGCTATAAGTACGCGAAGCCTAATTAGGCTCTATTATACTATATATTATAACTTGTCCTATATATATCTTTTATTTTATATTTTTAAATATAATACTTATAGAGTTATTAAACTTTTATAATCTTATCTTATTTAATTAATCTTTTTTTTATTATTCCCTTGTATTACTACTATAGTATACGGCGCGATAATTCGTTTACCTAATTATAATAAAAATCTATTAGATAAGCTACCTTATAGTACCTAGATAAAACTAAATATATAAGTTAATATTATTAATAAAATATTAGTTATTATATACGGTCTTCTAAATAGTAATTATACTAAATAAATTATTAGTACTAATTTTATATATAATTATAAGCTTTATATAATTATCGCGTAAAGTCTTATTATTTTAAAATTTACTAATAATAATATTATAGGTAAATGAAATATATACCTAAGATATATATAGTAATTAAAGGATATATTAATAAAAAATAGTAGTAGATTATAAATATTATTAGCTATACCGTACTAATTAAATAACTATAGCTTAAAGTCTATAACTCTTTATATAAGTAAAGTAAAAGTATAATTGTAAACAAGTTAAATTATTATTATAATAATTATTTATAATAGTTCCTATCTATTATAATAATATATAACTAGTATAATACTAGTTATAATAAAATAATTATAATAAAAAATAATAATAGTATTAATAGAGTAATTTTTTTAGCGAAAGTTCCTATAAAAATAGTTTATTATAATTTATACTCTATTATCTTAATAATACTAAAAGACTAAATACGTCTTAAAATAAGTAATAATATAGATTATACCTAATATACTTATATAACTTTTATAAAAACTAAATAAGTTACTACTATAGGTATATAAGCTAATTCTAATAAGTTTTATTTAAACCTTAATTAATCACACCCTATAATTAATAAAATTATATAAAAATTACTAAATTAATTCTACTATATGGCTAATTTATAGAATTTAAAAAAAAATACTAAACTGCCCCTACGTTAATCGGGTGTTAATTATAAAATATATATAAAATATAATAGCTAGCTAACTACGTAATACTACTTTAGGGTATTATATAAAAAAGCTAAAGTAATTAAGGTCTATATATAGACTAAAATAGTAAAATATATATTTATAAAAATTACTTTTTATTTACCGCTTTGCTACTAGATATTTAAAAAATTTAAAAAAGACATTTATATATATGTTATCTATTATTACCTTAATTAAATTTTAATTAAAAAGTATAATATCCTACTAAAGTTAAAATAGATATTTACTCGTATAAATAAGCTGTACGTCTTTTTTTAAATTTTATATTATTATAGTATTTAATAAAATCTAATTTAAAAAAATAATAAATATAATATTTTTTATTTTAGGTAGTTTACTATAATAAAATACGTAATTATACCTTTTATATTATATAATCTACCTAGGACTTTTTAATACTATATTAACTAGCTATTATATAAGTACTTAAATAACTTATGCTTCGTGTACTTAAATAATATTATTATTCTTAATAAAAGTAATAAAAATTATAAATAATACTATTTTTAAGTGTTATATAAACTTTGTAGAGCTGGACTATATTTTAATATTAATAACTATAAATTCTCTATTTAATATATTAGCTACTTTGGTATAATTCTATAAGTAAATAAGTTTTAGATAAATCTAGCTAGCATTAAAACTATTATAAAATACAAGTACCCTAAAACTATTAAAAATATTTAAATATTTATTAGGTTTATAAACTTTTACTAGTAATGTATAAACCGTTTTTTTTAAGTTATAAAACTACTAATTAAGTTAATACGCAGCACTATTAAAGAAGTTATATTAATATTAACTACTAAAATAGTCTTTAAGCAGCTTAAATACGTCTTTATTAACGTCTTAATACTTACTTACTTTAAACCTAATATCTATATAATTATAAAAACTAATATATTTAATTATTTTTTTGACTGTATAAGGGGGAATAACTCTTTTTAGTCTATACCTTTTTGGACTATTGTCTCGACGCTACACTTTACCTCTCTTTATATTATATTTAATTAAATTATTACTAGTATACTCTCTTAATATAAATATAATATACTATAAAC
This sequence comes from Pleoardoris graminearum, assembly GCA_030770415.1. Classification (NCBI taxonomy): domain Eukaryota; kingdom Fungi; phylum Ascomycota; class Dothideomycetes; order Pleosporales; family Didymosphaeriaceae; genus Pleoardoris; species Pleoardoris graminearum. The sequence goes on from JASEKS010000186.1 coordinate 62,464, forward strand.
TATTACTTTTTTATATTAATAAAAATAAAATCCGTAAAGCTTGACTACCCTATTTATAATAAAAAGTATATAGTAATTATTTATACCTTTAAAAAGTAGTAACTTAAGCTTACTAGTATATTTAACCCTATAAAAGTATTCTCTAATTATAAAGCTTTAGAATACTTTATAATAACTATATAGTGATATTACTAGTAAGCCTAATAGGCTAAGATCTTATTTAAATTTAACTTTAAAATTAAATATAGAACTAGCAAGAGAGGTATAAAATCTAATATATTAATATAATAAACTAGGGATATGTTAATAAATATATATAATAATTAAATATAATACTAATAATAAGTACTATTTTTTTTTAAATAATTTAAACTACCTATAAACGTTACGTACAATAGCGGCTCCTAATATAATATATATTTAGCTAAGATTTTAAGAGATATAATAAAATTAAACGGTATATACTTATTTTAATAGATTTATAAAATTAGCAAAAAGCTATTTATTTTTAATAGTTAAAATAAAAGTACTACTTTAAAATTTTATAATAGTTATAAGAATACTAATTATCTAAACCTATTAAATTTATTTAAAGTAACTGGTATTTATAATAATATTGTTAAAGCTATAGTTAATACTATAAAAAGTAGTATATACTCTATATCCTGTTCGTTTTATTATAATCTTAATATTTATAATAAATTATAAAATTATTGCCTCGATAATAATATATAATATATTAATAATAAGGTTTTTATATTTTATACGAATAGAATTTAATTACGCTTTATACGCCTATATTATAGGGGAGTAAAAAAAATAATAAGTACTCTAAAAAGTTAGCTGTTTTAAGCTTATATAACTTTTTAATTAATAAACCTAAAAATACGAAAAAAATATAGTTTTAAAGAGAAATACTAGCTTATACAATTTACCCTATTAGGGGCTGCTTACTAAGCAGTTTAGAGGTAAAAGAAATTAGTAAATATTAAACGTTTTAAAAATCCTATTTTAGTCTATTATAACTTTTTATTTAAGCTGTAAAATTGACTTATTTTTATATATATTATAATAGTATCTATAATATATAAGTATATATAAAAGTTATTTTTTTAGGTTCTTAATAATAAACTAGTAATAATAAATTACTAGTACTTAGTATAGTAGTCGTTAGCTTCTATAATTACTATATAATAATTATAGAGTAAAAAAATATAGTTATTAATAACTACTTATAGTATATTATTGTACTATATAATAATAGTTCTTTTAAAGGCCTCTATACTATTTAAACTTAATTCTATAACTAAATTGCCTTTATATATTTTATTTAGTCTAGATTTTAATAAAACCTATATATATTTAATAGGATTTAAATCTGGACTATAGGCTGGGCAAAAAAAAATATAAATTTATTATTTTTAAACTACTTTAAAACGTTTATTCTTTTATAAATAGAGGCGTTATCTTATTAAAATCACTAATCTATATTAATATTAATATAAAGATTATAATTATAATATAATATAATAATATATATATATATATATATATTATTATATTAATAAACAGAGAGGTAAATAAACTTTATAAAACTTACCCCTTTTTATATTTAGTGTAGAGGAAAAACGAGCTGGATATTACTAAATTCTAAAATTAAAGAATAAGGACTACTTTTATCAAAGAAAGTACTAAAGAGCTATATTATATATATATAAAAGAGAAATAAATACTTTATTTTAAAGAGTTTTATAAGCTACAGGGGGGTGAAAAAGGGAAAGAGTAATTAAAAAAGATACTATTTTTAAAAATTATATAAAATTAATTACTAAGCCTAAAAATACGTGATTCATACCGTTTTAAAGAGAAAATAATAGAGATTTATATTAGGATTATAGCTACGTAATATATATTACCTGTAATAAATTAAAATTACCTAAATATAGCAATTTTTTAACCCCTTTTTTAGGTTTCTATAACTTTTTAGTTAGTAAATATATTTAACTAAAATTTTAACTATACCTTTTTAGGTCTAGTATAGGTCACGTGACTAGATTTTCAAAGTATATTAGTAATCTAATAATAAAATTATATTAATTATAAAAATATTACGAAGCCTTATATAATTAATAGTTACGTGATATATTATTAATATTATAGTATATAGTAATATCTTTTAACTTTTATAAACTTAACCTCCTATTTCCTTAAAATGGCACTAACTTTTTTAAAACTTAAATTTAAAATTTAACTACTTTTAAAAGTAAATAATTTTCCTTCTTTAATTACTATAACTTTAAATAAGTTAGAAAAAAGTATTTATAATACTATACAACGTATTAAAAATAAAAATAAAAAAGATTATAATATAAATAAAATTAAACTAGGACGAGTTTTAAAGTTAACTTAAAGAGAGAAAAGAATTATTAATAGAGACTTAACTAGAAGTCCTAAAAAAGAAAATAAAAGACTATTAATAGAAAATAGTTTAAAGATTATAAAAAGGTCTCTATAAAACTCTTTAAAAGAAGAGGCCTACTCTATTAATATAAGTAAAAAAAAACTAATAATTAATAAAGAAAACGCTAAAAAAAGAGTAAAATACGCTAAAGAATAATTAAAAAATATTAAAAATATAAAACTGGAAAAAATAATATTTTCTAATAAGTTAGTAATATAAAGGGGTAGGGCTAGAAAGAAGTTTTATAAAAAAAAGAAGTAATAATAGAGTTAGAAGAGAACTGGCTGTTAGCTAATTATTAAGTAAGTAATTTTAACTTTTTAAATTATTAAAATATATAACTTTTTATATATTTTTAAGTTATAGTTTTAGTTTTTTAATATTAATTATATTAATTATTTTATAGGCTACGACCTTACTCTATATATTTAGGGTATAATTTAGGTAGGAGGTAAAAGTAATTTAGTATTTATTAAAATACCTAATTTTTTTACTTTTTATACTAGTAAGGACTATATAAATAAAGTCCTTATACTTAAGGTTAAACTCTATATAAAAAGGGGTAAGTTTTATAATTATTTTTTACCCCTATTTTTAATAATATAATAATATATATATATATATATATTATAATATTATATTATAATTATAATTTTTATAATAATATTAATATAGGTTAGTAATTTTAATAAGATAATATCCCTATTTATAAAACTAAGGACGTTTTAACTTAGTTTAAAAATAATAAAATTAAACTATTTTTTTACCTAGTCTATAGTTCTAATTTAGCCCCTATAGAAAATATATAAAGTTTATTAAAATTAGGCCTAATTAAAAATAAAAAGGCTAAATTAAGTATAAAAAATAGTTTAAATAGTATAAAGGCCTTTAAAAGAGCTATTAATAAGAAGTAGTTTAAAATACCTTAAAAAGCTATGAATAATTATATTTTATTACTCCCTAACTATTATAAGGCGGTTATAGAAGCTAAAGGCTACTATACTAAGTACTAGTAATATATTATTTACTAGTTTATTATTAAAAATGTATAAAAGTGACTTTTATGTATAATTATATAATTAATATATAAATATATAAAAATATTTAATATATTAATATAACTTAGTAACTATTATTATATATATAAAAATAAGTAAATTTTACAGCTTAAATAAAAAGTTATAATAGCCTAAAGTACGGCTCTAAAAATTTTCTATATTTACTAATTTTTTTTTACCTCTAAACCCCTTATTAAGCAGCCCGTAATAGGGTAAATAGAGTCTCCTAGTCTTTCTCTTTAAAATACTATTTTTTTTATATTTTTTAGGTTACTAATTAATAAGTTATATAATTTTAAAAAAGGTATCTTTTTTAATTACTCTTTCTTTTTTTTACCCCCCTATAATAATATAAGCTTTAAGGTATCTTACTGTAATATACTCCCTAGTTAAGCTAATAAAAATAGCTTAACTATCTAAGTAGATTAAAATTAATTTTTTTAAGCTTATAGCAGCTGTAGAATTAATTTTAAAAAAAGCTTTTTTAAGTAAAGTTTTAGGGGGTAGCGTTACTAAATAATAGAGTTTTAAAATAAAAGACTAATTATAGTAGGCGCGTTAGCGTTAGTAGTATAAAAAATATTTATATAATTTCTCTACTAACTTTTTTAAAATAATTTTTACTCTCTTTATACTTTTAATTATTATTTTTATACTTTTTTTTAGTGTCTGTATTATATTAACGCTTATTAAGCTAAGCTTTTTTTTTAATAGCTCTTTAAGCTCTTTAATTATTATAAATATTATAAGTTAATAATTTATATTGCTGCTGCTATATCTGTAGTAAACTATAATATTTTATTTATTTTTACTTTTTAAAATTTTTTTAGATTTTTAAGTTTTAATTCTATCTTTTAAAAACTCTGTTAATTTTTATTTAATAGTTTTAAGTAAAGTTTTTTAATCCCTTTAATAATAATATAGTTAATAACCTAAATGTAATTAAAAGTATATAGTATTATAAATACCGTAAGCTTACTAAAGTTGGTAAAAAGCTAATAGAGTCTAGTTTTTTAGTTATTAATTTTTTATTTATTATTATTTTTTAGCCTATAATTACGCTTCGTAAAAAGAAATAGGTAAAAAAAATAAAAAATAAAAAGCGTAAAGAGTATTAATAATAGGCAGTTTAGTAAACCTAAAACGCTATTTAGGCTTATATAAAAATTTTTATAACTTAAATAAAAACTCCCGTACTTTAATATGTAAATAACTACTTACTTTTTATATAAAATAATACGCTATTATTATAAGCTTTAGAAAGTTGTTTTACGTTTTAAATAAAATTAAATTTTTTTTTTTTAATTAAGTAGTTTTATAGATTTTTTTATTTTAAAAAAATACTATCTATATACTATTATAAGCTTAATAAGATTTACCTAAAATTTTACTTTAGATAGGTCTAAATACTTTTTTAGTTCCCGTTATAGAAAAATTATAGCTTTTATAATTTTTAAAAAATATTTTTTCTAATCTATTATCTAGTAATTTTAATAATTTTTTTAATTTATTACTTATATTGCGTTTTATAATAGTTATATATTAGTTAGGCCTTAAGCATTTTAATACTATATATAAAGCTTAACGCTAATAGAAAATTTAGAAGACTTTTAAAATTATTAATTTTATTTAGCTTATTTCCTTAGTCTAGCCTTTTTAGGCGTAGGACACTATTAGCGCTTTTTTTAATTTAGCTTTTTTAAGCTTTGCTAGGTTAAGTTTAAGAAATAGGCTACGCCCTATAGTAAATAAAAGTAAATTTAAAGAGAGTAATAAAAATAAAAATAGTAAGTTATTTATTTTATAGACTTAATCGCGCTGTAAAGATAAAAATAATATTAGTAAAAGATATTTTAAGCTTTTTAGTTTATAGTTTTTTAGAGCTCTGTCTATTCTTTTATATTAAAATTAAAAAAATTTTAAAACTATTAAACAGCGTTTATATAATTTAATATTACTAATAAATTATAGAATTAAAGTGCTCTATATTTTACTTTTATTATTTAAGTAGTATTCTATTTAGTAAAAGTAATAAAAGTTACTTTATTACTAAAATATAAGACTCTTATAACTAGGCGTATAAAAGCGGATATAACTATAAACTAATATATATACTAATATTTTAATCTAAATAATTTTAAAAAATTATATACTTTATTAGGATAACTATACTTTACTTATACGGAGTAATAGTTGTCTATAATATTATAGTAAATAAAAAATAGTATAAAATAATAAATAATAATAGTTATATTTTAATATATTTTTCTTTCTTTTTTTTACTATTTATATAATAGCTAAATAGGGGTTCTATACGCTAGTATAGATTATATAATTATATAATTATAGCTATATAATCTATACGCTCTATATTACTAGTAAATCTATTTAAATTAACTACTTTATATATACTAGTAATTTTTTTTATAGTAATACTATACAAATACTTTATTCTTCTATATCTCTTTTTATACGTAAATAATTAGTTCTTTTTTTATATAAAGATTCCTTTATTTTAATATATTTTTATATAACTAAATTATAGTCTGTTATTCGCGCGTTATATAATAATAAAAAGTAAAATAGTATAGTATACTACTATTTATTAATTAAAATTACAGTAAACTAAAGTAAAAAGTTAATAATTTTATATATTATATAAAAGTAAAGTATAAAATTATAATAAATAGAAGTAAGAAGTTATTATATAATTATTAAAAAGGGCTGGTCTAAAGCTGTACAGAATAATAATATATAAAAAAAAGCTTTTTTTTTTTATAATATCTTTTTTTTTTTATTTTTATCTATTATTATCTTTGTACGTAGTTATAGATATTATTTTTTTTTAACTTTTTAGCTATCTTTTTTTATATAAAGTTAATCTTTAATAAAACTTTTAAAATAGTTTTAGTTTTATATAAATAGTAATAGTAGTAATTATAATTAATTATAATTATATTTAGTTTTACTCTTATATAAACTTCTATATTTAGTAATTATATTTAAATTACTATTTCTACTAAAACTACTACTAATACAGTATTTTTATTAGCTTTTTATATTAATATATATATATCTCTATATAATTTTTTCTGTATAGTAATATCTTATAAAATAATAAATATATGGTATACTGGTTACTTTTATATAATATAAATATTAATTTACCTAATAATATTAACTTAACTCCTTTTACAATAAAAATTATTTATTATAAAAACTATTTCTATACACTTTTTATATAGTTATATAAAGTGCTAAAACTATAACTATATATATAAAAATATAATAGTAATATTAAACTTTTACCCTTTATAGAGTATTATACTTTAGTAATATTTTAAAATAATATATATAATTTTTATATATAATAGTTATATAAAACCTAGTATAAGTATTATACTTAAAATATATAAGTATTTTTTTTATCTTTTCGTTTATTTTTTTTGTTAATATAGAGGAGGATTAGAGATATATAAAAAAAATAAAGAATTTTCTTTTATTTTTTTTTTATTTTTTTTAAGTATAATATTTTAAAAGTTTTCCTTTTAAACTTTATATAATAAAGTAAAAAAATATAATATATAAAAGAAAAGAAATATACTAAAAAGTAATTTATATAATAGGGGATATGAAATTTAAAATTTAAAAAATATATAAAATATTTTATTAGGCCTTTTATACGGACTCTAGCCTATTAACTAAAGTTTTAATACTATAAGAAAGGGTATTAAAAAATATTAATTATATAAAAGAACTATTTAGTTTACTCTTTATAAAAATATTTATAAAAATATTTTTTTTACTATCTATTGCCGTACGTATTAATTTATTTAGGAGATAGGTTATCTTATATATCTAAATCCTTTATTTAGTATTATAACTTAGTCTAGTCTCTAAGTACTTATATAGAGATATTATATTTTTAAATATATTTTTTTTATAATAAATCTAGATCTATTTCTATTATATACTCTTTACTTTTCCTTATAGAGAAAGCTTCTTTTAGTATTATTATATTATTTAGTTTATATACTTAATTATATACTTTTAGCTTACTATACTAGCGCGTTTATATAAAGTAGTTTAATTTTAAAAAAAGTTATCTTTATCTTTTATATAGATAAAGGTTTAATAAAATATATAATTTAATATACTCTCTTTTATCTACAGATACGGGGAAAAGTTATATAATATATAAAATTAATTTTGTATAGTATAAGTTTAATAATAACTTAACCTTTTTATACGCTCTTACTAATTTATAGTAGATAAAGAAATTTAATTAACTACTAATAATAAAGTAATTAAATAAATAAATTAATTAATTACTAATTAGTATTAGGATAATTATATTTTATTTATATAGAGTAATAGTGGTCTGTAATATTATAGTAAATAGAAAATAGTACGAAATAATAAATCATAATAGTTATATTTTAATATATTTTTTTTCTCCTCTCTACTATTTATATAATAGCTAGATAGGGGTTCTATACGCTAGTATAGATTATATAATTATATAATTATAGTTATATAATCTATACACTCTATATTACTAGCGAATTTATCTAGATTAACTACTCTATATATATACTTACTATTATAGTTTTAGTCGCGTTTAAAAAATTACTATATATTTTTTATTTTATTATAAGCTACTCTATAACAAGAACGTAAAAGAGCTTACTTATAAAATAGTATAATTTTTTAATCTACTTTTAGTAATTTATAGTAACGTAGACTTTATAGACTATAAAGCTTAATAAATTATAGACTATTATAATATAGATAATTAAGCTAAATAAGAATTTAGGCGGTAACTGTATAAATAATATTTTTAATAAAATTATTTTACGCCGCGCTTAAGCTATTTAAAAGTTTAGTAAGCTAGTAAAATTATTAATCTATTAAGCTTTTTTATTAAAATTATTATATAATTTTTATTATTTTATGATTTAATTTTTTTTTGTAGTACGGTTTTAAATTATCAATTATAAATAGTAGCTTATAAGCTATTTAATATTTAATTTAAAGTGCTTTACGCTCTATTATAGGGGGGTGAAAAAAAAAAGATAAAAAAAAAAGATACCTTTTTTAAAATAATATAACTTGTTAATTAGTAAGCCTAAAAATACAAAAAAAATACTATTTTAAAGAGAAAGACTAGTGGATTTAATTTACCCTGTTAGGGGCTGCTTACTAAAGGGTTTAGGAGTAAAAAAAAATTAGTATATATAGAAAAATTTTAGGACCTTACTTTAAGTTAGTACAACTTTTTATTTAACGTATAAAATTAGCTTATTTTTATATATATAATAACAGATACTAAGTTTTCTTAGTATATTAAATATTTTATATTTTTATATATTATTTATATAATTATATATAAAAGTCACTTTTTTACATTTTTTATAATAAACTAGTAAATTATAAATTACTAATACTTAGTATAGTAGCCTGTAGTTTCTATAACTACCTTATAATAGTTAGGAAGAGATAAAATATAGTTATTAATAACTTATTATAGTATATTATTCTACTTTTATATAATAACTCTTTTAAAGGCCTCTATACTTTGTATACTAGATCCTATACTTAAATTAGCTATATTAATATTATTTAGCCCTTATTTTAAATAGCCCTATATATTTTCTATAGGGGCTAAATTAGGGCTATAGGCTAGGTAAGGAAATAGTATAATTTTATTATTTTTAAACTAGTTTAAAACGTTCCTAGTTTTATAAATAGGGACGTTATCTTGTTAAAATTACTAACCTAAATTAATATTAATATAAAGTTTATAATTATAATATATTATAATAATATATATATATATATATAATTATATTAATAAAAAAAGGTGTAAAAAAAGGTTATATAACTTACCCCTTTTTATTAAGTGTTTAACTTTAGGTATAAGGACTTTATTTATATAGTCCTTACTAGTATAAGAAGTAAAAAAATTAGGTATTTTAATAAATACTAAATTACTTCTACCTCTTATCTAAATTACACCCTAAACTTATAGTTTAAAGTCTTATCCTATAAAATAATTAATATAAATAATATTAAAAAACTAAAATTATAGCTTAAAAATATATAAAAAGTTATATATTTTAATATTTTAAAAAGTTAAAATAACTTACTGTGTAATTAGCTAATAGCTAGTTCTCTTCTAACTCCATTATTATTATTTTTTTCTATAATATTATCTATTTTATTATCCCCTTTATATTGCTGACTTATCAGAAAATATTATTTTTTTAAATTTATCTTTTTTATATTTTTTAATTATTCTTTAGCGTATTTTAATCTTTTTTTAGCGTTTTCTTTATTAATTATTAGTTTTTTTTTACTTATATTAATAGAGTAGTCCTCTTCTTTTAAAAAGTTTTTTAAAATCCTTTTTATAATCTTTAGATTATTCTCTATTAATATTCTTTTTTTTTTTTTAGGACTTTTAGTTAAGTTCCTATTAATTACTCTTTTTTTTCTTAGAATTAACTTTAAAATTCTACCTATTTTAATCTTATTTATATTATTATTATGTTTTTTTTTATTTTTAATACGTTGTATAGTATTATAAAAAGTATTAAAAGTTCTTTTTACAGTAAAAATAATTGTTAAAATAGGAGTATTTACTTATAAAAGAAGATTAACTTTAGATTCGAGTTTTGTTAAATTTAGCGCTATTTTAATAAAATAGGAGTCTAGTTTTATATAAGTTAAAAGATATTACTATATACTATAATATTAATAATATATTACGTAATTAGTGATTATATAAGCCTTAGTATAATTTTTATAATTAATATAATTTTATTATTAGATTACTAATATACTTTAAAAATCTAGTCACGTGACCTCTCCTAGGCCTAAAAGGGTTTAGTTAAAGTTTTAGTTAAATATATTCACTAAATAGAAAGTTATAGGAACTTAACAAAAGGGTTAAAAAAATTACTAGGTTTAGATAATTTTAATTATTTACTTGTGCTTAGTAAGTAGTAACTAAAATAGTAGTTAAAATCTCGATAATTCTCTCTTTAAAACGGTATTATTCACGTATTTTTAGAACTATTATTTAATTTTATATAAATTTTTAAAAAAGGTATCTTTTTTAATTTGTCTTTTTTTTTCACCCCCCTGTATTATATAATTTTTTAAAATTTTAGTTTAGTAATTTTTTTTTCTTTTATATTTCTTAAAATTTAATTACTTTTTAAATTTTTAGAATTACTAAGCTGTAAAAGTTTTTATTAACCTATTAATTAGTATATTATTTATTTTAAGGTATTTAATTTTAAAACTTTTTTTTAAATACTTTTAGGGTAGCTATATATTCTATATATTTATATAGTGTAAATAGGTAGTTATACGCTTATTTTTACCTATAACTAACCTAATTATTTATTAGTTATTATAGAATATACGCTACGTAGCTCTAAAATATAAAATAAGTTTTTTAAAAAAGCGCTTTAGAGCTATTATTTTTTTTTATATATACTTTAGCGTAAGGAGCTTTGCTTTAGTAGTTAATATTATAATAGTAGCCTATTTTACTGCTTTCTAAATAATTATACCCCTAAATAATATAATAATATAGTTATATAAAAATTGATTACTCTTTAAATTATTTATAAATAAAGTGTTTAAATAAATTATAAATTTTAGGCTTTTATATACCCTATATTAGATCGCTTAAAAGCGTAATTTATAAAAGAATATAATTATATATGCTCTTATAGTAAAGTGTTCTTTACTTAAATTAATTAAAAAAAAAAGTTTTAAGACGGTAAATACCATATCTAGACGTATTATAATAGTAATATAAAACATAAATTTAATACGCTCCTATTATATTTTAACTTTAGCTTTTATTACTTCTATTTTATTTTTAACTAGCTCTTTTAATAATAAAGTTATTAGTAGAAAAAGTACTAAATTAACTACTTTAATATTTTTTTAATATCTTTTTAAAATATAAATTATAGATTAGCGTAATTATTTACTTCTTTTTTATTTTTAATTACCTATATTTTAAAATACTATTTTATAGCTCTGTATATTTTTATTTTATATATTTTTAAAAGCTTATCGCGCAGTTTAAATGCTTCTTATTAATAAATTTTATAGTATAGGAGTAGGATATTATTTATATAAAAAAGTATAAAAATTTTATAATTTACGTTAAAGAATAAGTAAGACTCTTCTTTTAAGTAAATAAAATTAAGCTTAGCTAGAGTACTAGAGAATTTTTTATACTATAATATAAATAAGTCCCTTAAGCTATATAGAGCTTAATTATGCTTTATATAGTTATTTTTTTATTTATAACTATTAGGTAGTTTATACTATACTAGATATAAGAACTTAATTAGTATATTAAAAATAATACTAATTATATTAAGCTATAAAATTTTTAGGTTAAATTTTACTATAATTACTATAGCTATATAAAAAAGGTGTGCTATAAGTATTATAGTATATATTAATAAGAGTATATTATTTAACTAAAAATTGTCTCTAATAACTAGGCAAGCTTTACGCTTTATAAAGTAACTATCTTAATTAAACTTATAGGTAAATATCTATTTAAGTAAAAGTAGATATTTAGTACTATTAGAGCGCGTAACTACCTACTAAATTTATTTTTTAAAGAGTATAGTCTATTCTTTATAAGTACTCTAGTAAAAGAGTAGACTAAATAAATATAAAAAAATTACTTTTTATATTACTAGCTCTTTTAGAAGCTTATTATAGTATATATAAATATTATTATAAAATATTATTTTTTTAAGGCCCTATTCTATATAGTAGTTTAAACTATAATATTAATAATTATAAACTCTTTATACTTTTCCTGTATAAAATTTATACTAAAAATAAATATATTTATAAAGTTATATTAAAGGGTACTATCTACGCTATTTAGTAAAGTACTTATAAGTTTTATATTATATAATAGCTTACTCCCTAAATTAGAATATAATAGTATATAATTACTAAATAGGGTTTTATCTTTACCTCTTAGTTTATTAAAATTTTTAAAATTTAATTTACGTTACTGTTAGCTTTATTAAGTAGTTAAGTTATAGTTTTTTATAAGTCCCCGTGTTCTCTAAATAGAGGTACTACTTATTTTAGTTAATAAAAAAAGCTTTATATTACTAATTTAAGTAATAGTATTAAATAAGTTTTTATTTATTATTTAAGGATTCTGTAGGCTTTTTATTTTAGACTATTTTACTTTTTTACTAAAATATACTTTATAAGAAATACTAAACTATTTATCTCTTTTAAAATTTATATTTTTAAGTTTTTTAGGCTCTAGAGTAGGCTAAAGAAAAATTAAACTAATATTTATATTATATAATATATAGATTTACAGTTATTAGTTAATTATATTAATAATCTAGATATATACTACTTATATAAAGCTTTACTTATCTAATTAGTTAAAAAAATAAAATAAGCCTTATACTAAAATACTTTTAAGCTATTATTTAGATTACGTAATATTACTACTAATTTTTAACTTATTAGAGTTAGAGGCTTACGTATTAAAAATTTTATTAAAAATTTTATCTATATCTATAACCTTAATAGTATATAAAATATTTATAAGTTTTATAGCTTTTTCCTGTAAAATTGGCTAATTTTTAGTTTTTTTATAAAAAAAATTTTTTATTAAACGTAATATTACGTCTTGTAATAATCTAGTTAAGTAATAATATTTATATTTTATAAATATTAAAAGCTACGTAACTAACTAAATATTTAATATAAATTTATAGATTTATTTTAAATTTATATTTATTATACCCGGCTACGTAACTTCTGTTTAGTAGATATACGTAATAATTATAAGTATATATATTATTTTAATCTAGGTATAGATCTACTATATAGTACTTTATAAGTTTAGGGTTATAATAATAAAAATACTATTTAAACTAGCTATAAAGAATTTTATTTAAAAATTATATACTTTTAGAAACTACTAAACTAATATTATAAAGCGTTATAACTAGTTTTATAATTTTAACTAAAGCTTTTTTAGTAAGTTCGTACTAAATTATATAGTAATAGTTTTATTAATAATTTTTTAGCTAGCGCGTTTAGCGTCGCCGTTTAGCTTATATATATAAAATAGTAGTATTTTAATACTTATACTAAGCTTTTTTATTTATTTTTTAAAGCGCAATCTTCTATCCTATAAATAGGTAGTAATATTATTATTGTAAATAATTATTATAATCTTAAGTTTATACTAGGTATATACTTATATAGTAAAACTTAAAAATATTTTTATAAGCTTTAAAAGTAACTTTGCTTATAGGCTTTATATATAAACTTTCTTATTATTATTATTTTTAATTAATAATATTTACTACTCTCCGAGTCTTCCTTTAGGCATATTAAAAATATTTTATAAAATACGCTAATATAGTTAAGGCGATTTTTTTTTAGCTTTTAAGAGATTATCTAAGCTATATATATAAAAGAGTATTATATATATTATATATATTTAGTACTTAAAATATAAATATATTACGCTTTATAGACTAGAGTATATAAAGCTTTTTTATTTAAATATTTTACTCTTTAGTGCTATATATCCTTAGTATTAATATATAGATATATTAACTATAAATAAAACTTTTAATATACTAGTATTATACCCTACAATAAAGGATAAAAGAATCAAAGCTTATATTTAATAAATATAAAATTATACTTATAAATAGGTATTATCAGCATAAGGCTTTATTCTAAAAATCTTATTTATAGTATATTATTAAAGCCTAAGTACTAAAGTCCCTTATTATATAAATAAGTTTTAGATACTATACTTAGGTAAAATTCTTTTATAATAACTATATTTTGTAATATAAGATTTTCTATAGAGTTTTTATTTAAGCTATTTAAAGTATTTTTAATTACTTAGGTTTCTATACTAGAAATTAAAAAAGCTTATATTCTAATTTTAATAGTATAGATACTATTAACTCTCTTAAAAAATTTTAAAATAAGTAGTAATTTATTATTTACTAAGTATAAAATAGTATTATTATTAAAAATAGGTTTTTTAAAGAGCGTATAAATATTATAATTTTATATAAAATATATACTATTATTTTATTTTATTTTACTATTTATAATACGCGAAGGATTAATAACTGTATATATAAAAGAGCTAAAAATTTTTAGCTTATTATATCTTTTACTCTATAAGTTATTTCTCTTAAGCTATTTTTTTTACTTAAATATATTATAAACAGCTATAAATTTATTAAGTTTAAGACGCTTAAAAAGCTTTTTTTTATTTTTTTTAAAAAGCGGTGTAGTCTAACTAATATAAGTACCTATTAATACTAATTATAGGTAACAGTAATTAGTAGATTTTTAATAGTATACTTTAAATTAATAAAAGTATTAATATAATTTATCTTTATTTTTTAACTGTAAGCTATCTAATTAGAAAGATAGGTTTTATTTATTAAATATTATGAATATCCCGGAGCTTTTAAAAAGTTATTTTATAATAATAGTTAAAAGATTCTTTTTATATTTATTAAAGAAAGCTCTTTACTTTTAAGTATTAATTTTTAAATTTAAGTTATATATATCTACTCTATTTAATTAGGTACTAATTTTTTACTAACAGCTGTAAAAAAGTTATTAATAGTTAGTTTATTTTTAATATTATTAAGCTTATATACTATTATTGTTATATAAAAAGCTCTTTATTTATAATATTATAATTTAAGAACTATTTTTCTATATTTTACTTTCTTTAAATAAGTATAGTATTATTATTATATAATATTCTTAGCTACTATATTAGTAGTTAAAAGCTTTTATTTAAAAAAATAAATAATTAAGTAAGTTAAGATATCCCTTTTAATAGCGTAATATATTTAAATAGTACTTATAAACTCTAAAACTACTATTATACTAATCTAGTTTTAGATATTTATTATTTAGTTTATTTTAGTAAAATATTTAGTTAAACGGGCTTAGTATATAGCTATTCTAGTAGTTAATTAACGTACTTCGCGAGCTTTACAAAGTCGCGACACAAGATAATAATAAAAATTTAATAAATACTACATAGCTTACATAATACTAACGAGGCTATATATAAATAATATAAATTTTAAACTATTAAAAGATATACTTTATCTTTTTAGTAAAGACTATAGTTATTTTAGTAAATATAATAACGCGCTTATACTTTAATTTATATTTATAGATTAGTAACTACTTATAATTATCCTTAAGGGTATTAGTAATTACTACTTATAATTATATATAAAGTAATTAGTTAATCTAAAGGTTACTAGACGTATAAATTTCAGGACTAATAGAGTTATTAGGCGGTTATCTAGAGCCTATATAACTAAATACCTAGGTTTTAAACTAGTAAGTCTAGCTATTTGTTCTATACTCTATATTATATTATTGCCTACTTAAAGTACTTTACTATATTATATTTTTATAGGTTTTTTTTATTTCTAAAACGTCCTATTACTGTACTAATCTTAAATAGACAATTTACTACCTATTATACTAATTATTTTTAGTAGTAGTAATACTTTAAACTAGTATAAAATATAAAATTAATTAACACTATTTACCTATATACTATTATTAATAAGTTTTACGCCGACCTACACGTTCGTAAATTTTTAGTAGAAAATAGCCTTTTTAAGTATATTATTCTTTTCTACTTTATAAACCTTTTTAGTACGCTATCTTATATAAATAGATTTTAGGCTAATAGAATAAAAGTTATATAAAAGTAAGTATTTAATAAAAAAGGGCTAAAAGACTTAGCGTTATTAAAGGAACTAGAGGTAAACTTAAGAAACTTAAAGTAATTATAATTCTAGACTTAGGCTAATAAAATAAAATAAATTTATTAATACGCTTATAAGATTTAAGATAAAAAAAAAACTAAATATAAACTCTAGGGCCTACTAGTACGTATAGGGTTAGGTAAATATACGTTTTTATTTTTATTTAGTAGGTATTACTAATTAGATAATAGATATTATAGGCGGCGTAAGTACTAATAATAGTAGATATAGTTTCTTTTCTTTTATAAGACTACTAGGTAAGTTAGGCGTAGATATAACTAGTTTTAGCGGGCCTTTATAGTATTATTATCTTAATAGAAAGTTTAACGGGTAATATAGAGGCTTATATAAAATTTAATAAAAAAAATATTATTTTAAATTACGTAATAAGTCTATAATAATATTATTAGTTTATAATATTAATAGGTAGTATAAAATATAATAAAAATAAAATATAAAAGTATAAATAAGTCTTTTATACTTCTGCTCGGGAGTAGCTATTTTAGTACTATAGTTACGGTAAATTTTATAATTTTAGTTTTAAACGCTTTTAAAATACGTAGAAACTCTAGTATTAAAAATAAATTATTAATATTATTAATACTTTTAAAATTAAAATTAATAAAATCTTAAATACTATAAAGCATATATTATACTTTAAGTTATATATAGTAAGTTCGTCAGCTTACTAAATCGATAAAATAGATATTATTAGTTAAAAAAATAAAATAGCTTTAGTTATTATAACACTTAAAGAATTATTAATTATAAGACTTACTAACCGTTTAATAGCTAAAAATATAGATTATTATTAGTATATAAATAAGATAATACTTACTAGATTTATAACACTAGGAGCTTTTAAAATAAACGTTAAAAAATTAATTAGAGTTTTAGAAAATAGGATTTTTAATAATTAGGTATATAGAAAAATCTTCTTTTACTCTTAAAATACTAGGCTTATAACTATTAAGAAAAAATAAACGAGAAATTATTAAATTTTAAAATTAAAAAATAGAGACTATATTTATAAAAGAAAGTACTAAAGAGCTGTATTATATATATATATAAAGAAGAAATAAATACTGTATTTTAAAAAGTTTTATAAATTAGTAATATAAGCTCTCAGGTATTTTACTACAATATTTAGTTTAACTATAAGATTAAAAACTTTATTTATATAGTCCTTACTAGTATAAAAAGTATTATTATTAAGTATTTTAATAAATACTAAATTATTTTTTTTAGTTATCTAAATTACACTATAAACTTATAGGGTAAGGTCTCGGCCTATAAAATAATTAATATAATTTATATTAAAAGACTATACCTATAATATAAATATATATAAAAAGTTATATATTTTAATATTTTAAAAAATTAAAATAACTTATTTTATAAGTAGCTAATAGCTAGTTCTTTTCTAACTTTATTATTACTTCTTTTTTTATAATATTATTTATTCTCTTATCCCTTCTATCGCGGTAAGATACCTTAAAATTTATCGAAAAGTAAAAGTACGCCTAGACCTCGATCCAGGAGTACGAACGCAGTGAGGGAACTCTGTTGGGTGCTAAACCGTGTACGCAATAACCTTAAAATTTATATTATTAACTTATAAAACTTTTTAGAATAGAGTATTTATTTCTTTTATATATATATATACTACAGCTTTTTAGCGCTTTTATTTATAAAAGTAGTTCTAATTCTTTACTTTTAACAATTAGTAATTGCTAGCTTATTTTTTTTTCTATAATTACAAGTCTAGTATTTTAAAAATAAAAAAAAGATTTATTTAATATATATAATTATTAAAAATTTTATTTTTTAAAACTCTAATTATTAGAATAATTATATTTTATTTATACGGAGTAATAGTCGTCTATAATATTATAGTAAATAAAAAATAGTATAAAATAATAAATAATAATAATTATATCTTAAATATATATGTTTTTTTTTTTTAATATTTATATAATAGCTAAATAGGAGTTCTGTACACTAGTATAGATTATATAATTATATAATTATAATTATATAATCTATACGCTCTATATTACTAATAAATCTATTTAGGTTAACTACTTTATATATACTAGTAACTTTTTTTTTTATAGTAATACTATATAAATACTCTATTCTTCTATATCTCTTTTTATATATAAATAATTAGTTCTTCTTTCCGTATAAGTATCCCTTTATTTTAGTATATTTTTATATAACTAAATTATGGTCTATTATTCGCGTGTTATATAATAATAAAAAGTAAAATAGTATAGTATATTACTACTTATTAATTAAAATTATAGTAAAATAAAGTAAAAAATTAATAATTTTATATAATACGCGAAAGTAAAGAGTAAGAGTATAATAAATAAAAATAAAGAGTTAATATATAATTATTAAAAAAGGCCGGTCTAAAGCTGTATAGGATAATAGTATATAAAAAAAAGTTTTTTTTTCTTTATAATATCTCTTTTTTTAGTTTTTATTTATTATTATCTCTATACGTAGTTTTAGATATTATTCTTTTCTTTTTTAACTTTTTAGCTATCTTCTTTTATATAGAGTTAACCTTTAATAAAACTTTTAAAATAGCGTTAGTTTTATATAGACAGTAATAGTAATAATTATAATAAATTATAATTATATTTAGTTTTACTCTTATACGGGTTTCCGTATTTAGTAGTTAAATTTAAGTTATTATTTTTACGAAAATAGCTACTAATAAAGTATTGTTATTAGCCTTTTATATTAATATATATATATATCCCTATATAATTCTTTTTATATAGTAATATTTTATAGAATAATAAATATATAGTATACTAGTTACTATTATATAATATAAATATTATTCTATTTAGTAATACTAACCTAACTTTTTTTACTATAAAAATTCTTTACTATAAGGGCTATTTCTATATATTTTTAATATAGTTACGTAAAATACTAAAACTGTAGTTATATATATAAAAGTATAATAGTAACTCTAGACTTTTATCCTTTATAAAATATTATACTCTAGTAGTATTTTAAGGTAATATATATAATTTTTATATATAGTAGTTATATAAAGCCTAGTATAAATATTATATCTAAAGTATATAGGTATTTTTTTTTTTATTTTTTTTATTTTTCCTTTATTAATATAGAGGAGGATTAGGGATATATAAAAAAAGTAAAAAAGTTTTTGTTTATTTTTTTTTTATTTTCTTTAAATATAATATTTTAAAAATTTTCCTTTTAACCTTCATGCGATAAAGTAAAAGAATATAATATATAAAAAAAAAGAAATATACTAAATAATAATTTATATAATAGGTGATATCTAATTTAAAATATAAAAAAATATATAAGATATCTTATTAGACCACTTATATAGGCTCTAGTTTATTAACTAAAGCCTTAATACTATAAAAAAAGATATTAAAAAATATTAATTATACGAGAGAACTATTTAGTTTACTCTTTATAAAAGTATTTATAAAATTTTTTTTTTTTACTATTTATTACTATACGCATTAAGTTGTTTAGTAAATAAGTTATTTTAAATATTTAGATTCTTTATCTAGTATTATAACTTAGTCTAATTGTTAAGTACTTATATAAAGATATTATATTTTTAGGTATATTTTTTTTATAATAAATCTAGATCTGTTTTTATTATACGCTCCTTACCTTTTTTTATAAAAAAAGCTTTTTTTAGTACTATTATATTATTTAGTTTATATTATTAGTTATATAGTTTTAGTTTACTATATCAGCGTATCTATATAAAGTAGTTTAGTTTTAAAAAAAATTATTTTTATATTTTATATAAATAAGGGTTTAATAAAATATATAGTTTAATATACTTTCTTTTATTTATAAATACGGGGAAGAGTTACGTAATATATAAAATTATTTTTACGTAGTATAGGTTTAATAATAACTTAAGCTCTCAATATACCCTTACTAATTTATAGTAGATAAAAAAATCTAATTAACTACTAGTAATAGAATAGTTAAATAAATTAATTAACTAACTACTAAGTAGTATTAGGATAACTATACGTTACTTATACGGAGTAATAGTCGTCTATAATATTATAGTAAATTAGAAATAGTATAAAATTATAAATAATAATAATTATATTTTAGATATAATCTTCTTTTTTTTCTCTTTACTATTTATATAATAGTTAGATAGGGGTTCTATACGCTAGTATAGATTATATAATTATATAATTATAACTATATAATCTATACGCTTTATATTACTAGTAAATTTATCTAGATTAACTACTCTATATACACTAATTAATTTTTTTTTATTTTAAAAGTTTCTAGGTTTATAGATCTAGTAAGTATTATTTTATATATATACTAATAATAATTTATATTGTTATCTATTAAATACTTAATAAGTTTTATAACTAATAATATTTTAAGTATTATAACAACTAAAACTACTTTATCCTTTTTAACTAATAATATCTATATTACTAATTCGGTAAGCTAGCTAATTTAATATATATAATTTAAAATATAATATATACTTTACTATATTTAAAATCTTATTAATTTTAACCTTAAAAGTATTAATAATCTTATAAATTTTTTTTAAATACTAGAATTTTTACGTATTATAAAAGCGTCTAAAACTAAAATTATAAATATTTATTATAATTATACTACTAAAATAGCTATATACTAAAACCGCTTAACTAATTATACTACTAAAATAAACTAAATAATAAATATCTAAAACTAAATTAATATAATAATAATATTAAAAGTTATAAATACTATTTAAATATACTGCGCTATTAAAGGGAATATTTTAACTTACTTAATTATTTATTTTTTTTAAATAAAAGCTTTTAACTACTAACGCGATAGCTAAAAATATTATATAATAATAATACTATACTTATTTAAAGAAAGTAGAGTATAAAAAAATAGTTTCTAACATATAATATTATAAATAAAAAGCTCTTTATATAAAGGCGGAGGTATATAAACTTAATAATATTTAAAGTAAGTAATTTTTTTTAAAAGTAAGTTAAAAAGGATGTAGGCTAGCCTAAAAGTAAAGTAACAGTATGAGAATGTGTGTGCTTTTACTATATGCACGCGTACGAGGAGGCGTGTAAAAGGGGAAACAATAAAGGCGTTTTAAAGTAAGTTAATTATTATTAACTTTTTTACTACTATTAGTAAGAAATTAATACCTAATTAGATAGAGTAAATACGTATAATTTAAATCTAGAAATAAATATTTAAAAGTAAAAAGCTCTTTCTAATAGAAGTAGAAAGAATATTTAAAATATTATTATAAAATAAAACTATAAATATATTTTTTAAAAGCTTTAGACTTTTTATAATATTTAATAAATAAAACCTATCTCTCTAATTAGATAGCTTATAGCTAAAAAATAAACAAAAGTTATATTAGTACTTTTATAGACTTAAAACGTACTATTAAAAACCTACTAAAAATTATTATTTATAGTTAATATTAATAGGTATTTATATTAGTTAGACCGCGCCGCTTTTTAAAAAAAATAAAAAAAAGTTTTTTAAACGCTTTAAATTTAATAAATTTATAGCCCTTTATAATATACTTAAGTAAAAGAAATAGCTTAAAAAATAATTTCTAAAGTAAAAAATCTAATAAGCTAAAATTCTATAGCTTTTTTATAGATATAGTTATTAATCCTTTACGTATTATAAGTAGTAAATTAGAATAAAGTAATAAAATATATTTTATATAAAATTATAATATTTATACGCTTTTTAAAAGTATTATTTTTAATTATAGTACTACTTTATATCTAGTAAATTATAGATTACTACTTATTTTAAAATTTTTTAAAAGAGCTAATAGTATCTGTATTATTAAAACTAAAATATAAACTTTTTTAATCTCTAGTATAAGTATTTAAGTAATTAAAAATACTTTAAATAGGCAAAATATAATTTTATAAAAAACCTTATATTAAAAAATATAGCTATTTATAATAAACTAGATAATACTTATTTTTAGAGTAAAAAGTATATTAATACTATTTATAAAATAAGACAATAAAGATTAAATATATATATAATAGGCGAGTAATTAAGTAATTTAGTTACGTAATTAACCCGTAATTAAAAAGGGTATATAAGTTTTAATACTATAATACACCCCCTAGGCAAGCTGCGTATTAGTAGTAAGCCTATTCAAAAATTACCTAAAACAAATTCTATTCTCTTAATATTTTACTATAAAACTTACAGCGTATTTAATCTATTTTATTAAATTTTTTTTTATAAATTTAAATACTATCTATTTTTATAGTAAGTCTATAACTAGGTAATTTATTTAGCGAATTACCTATAGCAGTTTATGTTATTAATTTATTTTAAGTAAGACTTATTTTCTATATTATCTTATAATTAACTATTATTTTTTTTTTACTTAATCGTGTCTTTTATATTTAGTAAGTAGGTAATATTATAGGTATAGTAAATAAATAGTAAATTATATAAGTAAAAGTAGTTCTGCTGCACTAGTTAGGTATAATAGTTACTTAAATTATTTTTTTTCTTTTCTTTAGTTTATAATAATCTTTACTATAATAAGTAATACTGCTATTATTATCCTATTCTACCTATTTAAGTATTATTAACTAATTATAGAGTACTTTTAGACATTTTAGTACCTATTTCTTTACTTATAATAAGTAATAATATAGCAGCTACAGTCGTAGCAGTTATAATAATTATAATAATTATAATAGTTAACCTATAAAAGCTACTCCTTTTACTAATTTTTTTAAATTAGATAACGATAATAATAATAATTTTCTAGCCTTAGACTATAATAAAAAAGAATAGAGCAGTAATAGTTAAATAATTAATAAAAGTAAAAAGAAACTACTTTCTAAATTTAGTAAATAGCTTATTTTAAATTATAAGGCCTATATACGCAGCGCTCTATCTAGTAATTTAATAAAAGTTTATTTTAAAAATTTTAATTCTATAAACACGCGTTATTATTATTATATAATCTATATATATAATCTACTATATATTCTATTAATTATATTTTTATTATATATTACTAATTATTATAGTTCTATTAGTACTTATACTATCTATATAATCTTTATTAAGCTTATAATTAAGTATAATACTATAAACTTTAAAATAAGTAATTATTCTTTAAATTTTAGTTTATAGATTATACTAATACTTATAATTTAATAATAAAATTATATCCGCTTTTAAGGTTACCTATAAAATTTTTAAGTAGTACTAGACTTTTTTAGTACTAAGTACTAATATAGTATTATTAGGTAATTAAAATCTATTAGGCTCTTCTAATTAGAACTAATATTTAGGTCCTATTTTTAGTAACTAAAGCTATAATAATCTAGCTTATAAGTATTCTTTTAGGCGTATTCTAGCTATTACTAATTTTTATTTAGTACCCTACTATTATCTATTTAAATAGTAAATAGCTAATAATACTACTTAAGTAATAGGCTAAAATATTAATCTAGAGGAGGATTTTACTAACTACTTAAATAAATTTATTTTAAGTTTAAATTAAAAGCGGTCTAATCTGTTTTTAAGGGGGTATAATATATATATAAAGTTAGAGTAGTAGTAATATAATTATAATTATCTACTAGAGTATTAGAAGATAAAAAGTAAATTATACCCCTATAGATAAAGTTTTTCTCTTTAAACTCCTAGCCATTTTTATTTATTTTAAATTTTAAACTACTTTTACTCTACTTAGACTCTAAGCGGGCTTAGTAAAACTTAAAAGTATAAACGTAAATAGCTATATAAGCTATTTAATAAAGTTTTAGTTATACTATATTCGTAATTATCTACTCTTCTTATAATTAATTTTTTTTATTTTAAATTTTTTTTATTTAGATTTCTTTTATTTAGGATAAATAAAATTTAATAAGCTCTCTTCTCTTTACTTTTTACTTACTTAATAATTAGAAACTATATATTTTATAGATTAAGTAGCTTTTTAAAGCGTATAAATTATTATTATATAAACGTCTTTATTAATCTATTAGTAGGTATATCTTTAGTTTATATATAGATTTTTTTAAATAATTATTTTATATATTTTTAACGCAGCTATATATTCTAAATATTAATATAATATAATTAAGTTATAATTCTTTTATTAGCTTTAACTATAAGCCTAATTATCTATTAATTATTATAGGAGATTTTCTAAATAAATTTTAAATTAAGTATAATTTTGCGGAAGAAATACTTTAAAGCTATTATTTTTTTATTTATATATTTTATAGTAATTAGCTCAGCTTCTATTATTAAAGTAGTAATAGTAGTCTATTTAGTTACTTTTTAAAATATTATACCTCTAAATATTATTATAATATAGCTGTAGAATAATCTTTTTATTTTAAAGTTATTAGTAAATAATACGTTTCTATAGATTATAAGATTAAGTCTATTATATTATCTATATCAAATTACCTACTAGTAGGTATAATATAGGTAAATAATTACTCTATTAATAGTAGTAAAATATTATAGACTTATATTTATTAGAAACTATAATAGTTTTAAGATTAAAAATATAATATTTAATTAAAGTATAATTACTATATATAAAACTAATTTTATACGTTTTAATATCGCTTAATATTTTACTTAGAAGCTTTTTTAGTAAATTTAATAAACTTCTCTAAAGAGAGAGGCGTATTAGAGAAACTACTATTATTATTAAAACTAAATTTCTTTATAATTTTATTAATATATATATTATAGATAAATATAATTATTTTATTTTTATAATTATAAATTACTCTAACTTTAAAAAACTATTAAATATGCCTCTTTATTTTAATTTTATATTTTAAAGTAATTTAGCTTTAGAGCTGTTTCGCTATTATTTTATAATTTTTATAATATAGTAGTAGGATATTATATATATATAATAGGATAAAGACTATTTTCTTATAATTAAAGAAAAGATAAAACTCTTTCTTTAATATTATAAGCTTAATAGTATATAATAAGCAAAAAAAAATTTTATATTAAAGGTAAGGCAAGTCGCGTAGACTATATAATAGTTAATTAAGTCTAATATATATACTTTAATTCTTCAATTTATTAGGTAATTTATATATTACTAGATGTTTTATTAATATTAAAGTATTAAAGTATACTTTAATAATATTATACTATAGAATCTCTAAGTTAAATTTTATTATAAGTATTATTATAGTATAAAATAATCTCGCTGTAAGTATAATAGTATATATAAATTATATAAAATTAATCTTTTAGAAATTGCCTCTTATAATAATATATATTTTATATTTAATAAAATACCTATTTTAATTAAATTTATAGGTCTAGATCTATTTTAATAGTAAAAATTAACTATTTACTCCTACTTTAGTAATGTTTTTTAAATTCCTTTTTTTAAAAGCGTATTAATTTTAATATATAAGGTTTATTTAAATCTATTACTAAAAAAATATAAAACGAGTTACTTTTACGTTAAAAGTAGTAGATAAAAATTATTTTTATATATATAATATAAATCGCGGTAGGTAAAATAATTAAAAAATAATATTTTAAATATTTTTTTAAGTATTATAGCTATTACTATAGTATTAAAAGTAATATATATTTATAACTTAGCGTATACCTCTATAGCGCTAGAAAAAAATATATACGTAAAATTAATTTAAAAATTATTATTTTATAAATCCGCGATTACTATATAAGCACTTATAAAATTTATCCTACCCCTTAGCTAATTACCTAAATTATTATCTTTAAGTCGCCTTCTATAGAGCGGTAAATTTATATATTTAATTTTAGGTCTTTACTACTATAATCTTTTATTTAATTATATTATTTAATTTTAATCGCGCCTTTAGCGACGTTAAGCTAGTAGTATTTTTATTTTATTTATAATAGTAGAAGAATTATCTATAATTTAAAAAATAGATATAGAGTAATTATATTTTAAATTTTAAAAATTATTTCTAAATTTTAATAAACTAGTTTTTTTAGCTTTATATATTTTTTAGTAGTTATTAGGTACTTTTTAATTTTTTATAAAATTACTTTAAGCAGCGTCTAGCGTTAGTATTACTTTTAAAGTTATAAGTTCTAATTATTTATTTAATATTATACGGATTCTTAAATAATTATTAGTTAAGTAATTATTTTATATAGCTATTAAGTTCTTAGTAGTACTAAAAAAGGCTTAGCGTATTATTTTTTTATATTAACTATAATTAGCACCCCCGAGTTTATAATTAGGGTTTAAATATTTATTATTTTTTATTTACTTATCTAACTAGCTTAGTAAATGTATATTATTAAATACTACGCTTAAGTCTATAAACTTATTTTTATAAAGTACCTTAATAACTAAAATTTTTTTTTTAAGGTATTCTATAATCGGATAGCCCCTTATAGAAAAGCTTTTTATTAAAAATAATATTTTAAGTTATAATTACTTAATTAAGTACTAGGACTTATATGCTATGAATATTAAAAGTATAATAACAGGGTGGTGACATTGAAAAAGGGTTAATCTAAAAAGTAACTATTTTTAAAAATTAATATAAAATTAATTACTAAGCCTAAAAATACGTGAATCATATCGTTTTAAAGAGATAATAATAGAGATTTATATTAGAATTTTAATTACGTCCTATTTATTACCTGTAATAAATTAAAATTACCTAAATATAACAATTTTTTTCACCCCTTTTTTAGGCTCCTATAACTTTTTAGTTAGTAAATATATTTAACTAGAATTTTAACTATCCTCTTTTAGGCCTAGTATAGGTCCCGTGACTAGTTTTTCGAAGTATATTAGTAATCAAATAATACAATTATATTAATTATAAAAATATTACTAAGGCTTATATAATCACTAATCACGTAATATATTATTAATATTATAGTATATAGTAATATCTTTTAAGTTTTATAAACTTAAACTCCTATTTCCTTAAAATGGAGCTAAAATTCTTAAACCTCGAATATAATATTAATTTACTTTTAAAAGTAAATAACTTTCCTACTTTAATTGCTACTACTTTAAAAAAGTCTTCTACTACTATATATCACGCTATACAACGTATTAAGAATAAAAATAATAATAAATAAAAGAATTATAATATAAAAAAAGTTTATAAAGGGGGTATAAAAAAGTTAACTAAAAGAGATAAAAGAGTTATTAATAGAGACCTAACTAGAAGTCCTACAAAAGAAAATAAAAGACTATAAATAAAAAATAGTCTAAATATTATAAAAAGACAGTTATAAAGAACTTTAAAAGAGAAAGGTTACTCTATTAATATAAGTAAAAAAAAACTAATAATAAATTAAGAAAACGCTAAAAAAAGTAAAATACGCTAAAGAATAATTAAACAATATTAATAATATAAAACTAGAAAAAATAATATTTTCTAATAAGTTAGTAATACAAAGGGAATAATAAATTAGACAATATTATAGAAAAAGAGGTAATAATAGAGTTAGAAAAGAACTAGCTGTTAGCTAATTATAAAGTAAGTTATTTTAATTTTTTAAAATATTAAAATATATAACTTTTTATATATTTTTAAGTTATAGTTTTAGTTTTTTAATATTAAATATATTAATTAATTTATAGGACAAGACTTTAAAATATATGTTTAGAATATAATTTAGGTAGAAGGTAGAAGTAATTTAGTATTTATTAAAACACCTAATTCTTTTACTTCTTATACTAGTAAGGACTATATAAATAAAGTCTTTATATCTAAGGTTAAACCCTCTATAAAAAGGGGTAAGTTTTATAAAGTTTTTTTGCCCCTTTTTGTTACCCCTTTTTTTATTAATATTATATATACATATACATATATATATATATATTATATTATAATAATAATCTTTATATTAATATCAATTTAGGTTAGTAATTTTAATAAGATAACGTCCCTATTTATAAAACAACAGACGTTTTAAACTAGTTTAAAAATAATAAAATTAAACGATTTCCTTACCTAGCCTATAGCCCTAATTTAGCCCCTATAGAAAATATATAGGGTTATTTAAAATAAGGGCTAAATAAAAATAAAAAGGCTAATTTAGGGGTAGGATCTAGTATATAAAGTATAGAGGCCTTTAAAAGAGTTATTAATAAAGAGTAGAATAAAATACCTTAAAAAGTTATTAATAACTCGATTTTATTACTTCCTAATCGTTATAAAGCGGTTATAGAAACTAAAGGTTACTATACTAAGTATTAGTAATTTATTATTTACTATTTTATTATTAAATATTTGAAAAAGTGACTTTTATATATAATTATATAAATAATATATAAATATATAAAAATATTTTATATACTTATATATTATAGCTACTATTATAATATATATAAAAATAAGCAAATTTTACAGCTTGAATAAAAAGTTATTATAGTCTAAAATATCACTATAAAGATTTTCTATATTTACTAATTGTTATTTACCTCTAGACCACTTAGTAAGCAGCCCCTAAGTAGGTGGATTGAATAAGCTAGTCTTTCTCTTTAATATCGTATTTTTTTCGTATTGTTAGGCCTTATAACTAAAAAGTTATATTATTTTAAAAAAGGTACCTTTTTAAATTAACCCTTTTTTAATGTTACCCCCCTGTATATTCTATAAATATTAAAAGTATAATAGTTTACTAAGTATCTAATATAGCTCTATATGTTTATTTTACATGTATACTTATTACGGCCTCCTAAGCGCTTTTTATTTAAAGAGTAAATATAATAGCTGTATATATAGATTTTACTTTAATTAGGGCGTAAATCTACTATTATATTTTTTTATAATTATAGGCTCCTACTATCTAAAGTACTACTTAACTAGCTATTAAATACTTTATTTAGTAATTATATTTTATAAAATTATAATAGACTTATTTTATATAACTATATTATAGTATCTATTATTTTAGACTAAAATTTAGTAGATAAATTAGCGTTTAATTATATTTTAATTACTTTTAGAATTATTTTTTAGTATACCCTCTTAGCGCTGCTATTTAGCTTATAAGTATATAGTAGGGTTATAATAAGTTTAATTTTTTAATTAGCTATCTATTTTTTAAATTATAAGCAACTATACTATAGTACTATAGTAGTATTATTATTATAGATAAGTATATAAATCTTAAAATTATATTATGTAAAAAGTAGTTTAGTAAAATCTTTAAAGACTTCTTTAATTAATTCTAAGTCTTTTAAGTAAAGGTTATAATTATACATTTTTTTACTAAAGTTATTTTTTAGAATTATATTTTATTATTCGCCTAATCTACTTATTAGTATATTAAAGAGGTCTTATAATACTTATAAAAATAATTATAGTAATTATTCCCTTAGTTTTTTAAAAATTACTTATATTATATAAGTAGTAGAGTAGTATACGTACTTTAAATAAGCTATACTATTAATTTTAATATTTTAAGTATACTATACTAATACTTATAATACTACTTTTTTTAAATACTCTAATTACTAATACTATATTTACTTGCTGTTAATATAGGAATAATTAATTTATAATTTTTAAATTTTATAATTATTTATTACAGCATTAATTATAGGGTAAAAGGTAATTAGTTTATATTTAATAAATATAAGATTATACTTATATTATAATTTTATTAAAATAATATTTTACTTTAGCGTACGTATATATAAAATATAATTACGACTTAAGTACTAAATACTAATTTTCTTTAAATAAGTTTTAAAGATAATATTAATATAAAAGCCTTTTACTATTATAACGTCCTTAAATATTAAATCTTTTATATAAAGGCTATTTATACTATATAAAACTTATTTTAGAATTTAGTTATTTATTTTAATAATTACTAATATCTATATTTTAGTTTTAATACTTTTAATTTTAGTTACTTTTTTAAATGTTCCGGGAATAAATATTAAGGTATTATTAATAAAATATATAGTAATACTATAATCTAAAATAGTACTCTTTAAAAAAAAATTTATACTAAATATTATAGTGCTATAGACTCCTATACTCTTTTTATTTAATATAAGTATTAAAGAATCTATAATAATAGTTATAATTTTTTTTAAATATACTATTTTAGTATTAGTGTTTGCCTTTTAACTGTTAAAATTTTTTTTTTCTTTATTTATAGATTAGTATATTTAGTTTACTTTAAGTAATTAAAAATTTTCTTTCTATTTGCGCTAAAAAATATAATTAGTAGTAATGTTTTTTAAATATTTTTTTATAACTACGGTTTTAAGTCTACGGTAATAAATTAGCTTTTAGTAATAATAAGTAAATTTTAAGTATAGATAAGTAGGCTTATATTTAGTTTAACGCTTATTCTAATTTTTATTAGTATTTAAGTTAGTATTAAATTTATATTTATTCAGTATTATAAATACTGCTAATTATTTTTTATAATTAGTATATAGAGATTGCTATTAAAGTATTATAAAAAAAACGTTTCTAATTTTATCTAAAGTTAAAAGAAGTTATTTAAGCGTTAAATTACGCGTAATATTATACTTTATTAATTATATTTAGTTAAAAGTAATTTTTTATCTTAGTATAATTAGAAAATTATAAATAGTTATTTCTTTTTTTACGTTAAGTATTTTATATATATGCGCTTGTATATAAAGGAGTTTTTATTTATTATACTACTACTTAAGATCCTGCCTTCTATACTTAGTTTTTTTTAAAATAAGTATAGTACTATACTTATACTAAATTTTATATATTAGTATTAGTTAGTATAAAATTAGGTCTAAGTATACGTATTATCTCTTAAAGCGTTAACTTTTAGTAATTAAAAATTTTAATTATTATCGGCCGTAAGATATTAAAATATATATTTTTATTTACCTAGTCCCTAAAATTCTTAAAGTTATTATTATCTATAAACTAATTAGTAAATAGTATTTTATATTTTACTATTTATATAAAATACTATTCTACTTATATTTTATATTCTTTCAAATCCTTCTTATATTATTCTCTAATTATAGAATTATTAGTATTTAGAAAAGTTAGTTAGACTAAGAGTAATAGGTATTATAATTAATAATTTTTTATAAAAGTAATATTTTTTTTATTAAGGTTAACTTCTTTTTAGATCTCTTTCTATACTATAAGGAATTAAAATTATATATACTAATTAGGCTAGCTTAAGTAGCTAATTAGTTAATAGGGTCTTATTAGAATCAAGTTAGTTATTATAATAGACTAATTAGTAGGTAATTAAGAAAAAAAAAAAGAAGGGGGAAATAGCCTTAGTTCGATAATCGAATATATTAGTATAATAATAAAAAATAGTTAAAATATATAAAAATAAGTATCTACTAGTATTAAGTTACGTAAGGAGAATCGTTTTATAATTCTAAAACGCTAGACTTATAACTATAGTAAACTAGATAATACTTATTTTTAAAATAAAAGATAAATTAATACTATTTATAAGATAAGATAATTAAGATTAAATATATATATAATAGGTAAGTAATTAGGTAACTTAGTTACGTAATTAACCTATAATTAGAAAGGGTATATAAGTCTTAATATTACACTACTATTATAAAAAATTTTTACCTAAATATAATATATAAAGCTTCCCTATATAATAAAAAATTTTAATATTTAGAGTTAAATAATATACTATGTATAAAATCTTTAGAATAAAGTTTTATATTTATATAACTTGTTTATAAATATAATTTTATATTTATTATAAATGAGCCTTTATTCTTTAATTCTTTAGTTTAAAATATAATATAATTATATTAAAAGCTTTACTAATAATTAATATATCTATATATTAATACTAAGAATATATAGTACTAAAAAGTAAAATATTTATATTCAAAAGTTTTATATACTCTAGTTTATAAAGCGTAAAATATTTATACTTTAAATACTAAGCGTATATATTATAAGTAATATTCCTTTATATACGCGGTTTGGGTAATTTTTTAAAAATTTAAAAAAAAATTACTATAACTATACTAGCGTATTTTATAGAATTTTTTTAATATATCTAAAAAAAAAAACTTAAAGAGCAGTAGATATTATTAAATAAAAATAATTATAGTAGAAAAATTTATATAAAAAGTCTATAGGCGAAGTTACTTTTAAAACTTATAAAAATATTTTTAAGCTTTACTATATAAGTATATACCTAGTATAAATTTAAAATTATAAAATTTTTTAAAATAATAATATTATTACCTATATATAGTATAGAAGATCGCGCTTTAAAGAATAAATAAAAAAGGTTAGTATAAGTATTAAAATACTACTTTTTTATATATATTAGCTAAATAGCAGCGCTAAACGCGCTAGCTAAAAAATTATTAATAAAACTATTACTATTAAATTTAGTATAAACTTATTAAAAAAATTTTAGTTAAAAATTATAAAAGCAGTTACAGCGCTTTATAATATTAGTTTAATAGTTATTAAATATTAGGTTAACTATACTCCGCTTATACAGAGTAGTAGTCGTCTGTAATATTATAAAAAATAAAAAATAGAAAATAGTACGAAATAATAGATAATAATAGTTATATTTTAATTAATATCTCTTCCTCTCTACTATTTATATAATAGCTAGATAGGGGTTCTATATACTAGTACGGATTATATAATTATATAACTATAGTTATATACTCTATATACTTTGTATTACTAGTAAATCTATTTAAATTAACTACTCTATATATACTAGTAACTCTTCTTTTTGTAGTAATATCGTGTAAATACTCTATTTTTTTATATCTCTATTTTCTTTTTTATACGAGTATCTCTCTATCTTAATATATTTTTATATAACTAAATTATAGTCTGTTATTTACGCGTTACATAATAATAAGAAGTAAAATAGTATAATATACTACTACTCGTTAATTAAAATTATAGTAAACTAAAATAAAGAGTTAATAACTTTATATATTACGTAAAAGTAAAGAGTAAAATTATAATAAATAGAAGTAAGGAGTTATTATATAATAATTAAAGAGGGTCGGTCTAAAAATATACAGAATAGTAGTATATAAAAAGAAGTTTTTTTCTTTCTATAATATCTCTTTTTTTTTTAATTTTATTTATTATTATCTCTGTACGTAGTTTTAGATATTATTTTTTTTTTTTTAACTTCCTAGTTATCCTCTTTTATACAGAATTAACCTTTAATAGAACTTTTAAAATAGTTCTTATCCTATACAGACAGCAGTAGTAGTTATAGTAATTATAATAAGTTATAATTATATCTAGCTTTACCCTTATATAGGCTTCTATTCCTAGTAGATAGATCTAGATTACTATTTCTACTAAAATAGCTACTAATAGGGTATTTTTATTAGTTTTATATATTAATATATATATATATCTCTGTGTAATTCTTTCCGTATAGTAATATTTTATAAAATAATAAGTACACAGTGTACTAGTTACCTTTATATAATATAAATATTATTCTGCCTAATAATACTAACTTAACCCTTTTTACTATAAAAATTATTTACTATAAAAACTACTTTTATACGCTCCTAATATAGTCGCGTAGAGTTTTAGAGCTGTAACTATATATATAGAAATATAATAGTAATACTAGATTTTTATCCTTTATAGAGTATTATATATTAATAAAATATTAAAATAATATATATAGTTTCTGTATATAATAGTTACGCAGAGCTAGATATAAATATTATATCTAAATTTTTTTTATTTTTTTTTTTATTTTTCCTTTATTAATATAGAGGAGGATTAGGGATATCTAGAGAAAAAGAGAATTTTCCTTTATTTTTTTTTTATTTTCTTTAGGTATAATACCTTAAAAAAATTTTCTTTTAATATTTATATAATAAAGTAAAAAAATATAATATATAAAAGAGAAAAAATATACTAAAAAATAATTTATATAATTATCTTTCTTTACTATCTATCGCCGTATGTATTAAGTTATTTAGTAAATAAATTATTTTAAATATTTAAATCTTTTATCTAGTATTATAACTTAGTTTAGTTTTTAAATACTTATATAGAGATATCGTATCTTTAGGTATATTCTTTTTATAATAAATCTAGATTTATCCCTATTATACGTTTCTTACCTTTCCTTATAGAGGAAGCTTTTTTTAGTACTATTATATTGTCCGGTTTATATAATATATAATTAATTATATAGTTTTAACTTACGGTGCTAGCGCGTTTATATAAAATAGTTTAGTTTTAAAAAAGATTATTTTTATTTTCTATACAGATAAGGGTTTAATAAAATATATAATTTAATATACTTTTTTTTATCTATAGATACAGGGAAGAGTCGCGTAATATATAAAAGTATTTTTATATAGTATAGGTTTAATAATACCTTAACCTCTTTATACGCCCTTACTAATTTATAGTAGATAAATAAATCTAATTAACTACTAGTAATAAGTAGTTAAATAAATTAATTAACTAACTACTAATTAGTGTTAGGTTAACTATACTCTATTTATACAGAGTAGTAGTCGTCTGTAATATTATAGAAAATAGAAAATAGAAAATAGTACAAAATAATAGATAATAATAGTTATATTTTAATTAATATCTCTTCCTCTTTACTATTTATATAATAGCTAGATAGGGGTTCTACACGCTAGTACGGATCGTACAATTATATAACTATAGTTATATACTCTATACGCTTCGTATTACTAGCGAATCTATTTAGGTTAACTACTCTATATATATTAAAAGTATATAATTTTTAAATAAAATCTTTTATAGTTAGTTTAAATAGTATTTCTATTATTATAAACCTAAGCTTATAAAGCACTAAACGGCAGATTTATACTTAGATTAAAATAATATATATATTTATAATTATTATATATATCTACTAGATAAAGATTATATAGCTAGGCGTAATAGGCGTAGATTTAAAATAAATTTATAAGCCTATATTAAATATTTAGTTAGTTATATAGCTTTTAATATTTATAAAATATAGGTATTATTATGTAACTAGATTATTATAACGCGTAATATTATATTTAATAAAACTTTTTTTTATAAGAGAACTAAGAATTAGCCTATCCCGTAAAAAAAGACTATTAAATTTATAAATATTTTATATACTGTTAAGGGTACAGATATAGATAAAATTTTTAATAAAATTTTTAATATATAAGCCTATAAGTTTAGTACGCTAGAAATTAGTAAAAATATTATATAACTTAAGTAATAACTTAGAGGTGCTTTAGTATAAATCTTATTTTATTTTTTTAACTAATTAGGTAAGTAAAGTTTTATATAAATAGTATATACGTAACCTATTAATATAATTAACTAATAATTATAAATCTGTATATTATATAATATAAATATTAGTTTAATTTTTTTTAGTCTACTCTAGAGTCTAAAAAACTTAGGGATATAAACTCTAAAAATATTAAATACTTAGTATTTTTTATAAAGTACACTTTAGTAATAAAGCGGAATAGCCTAAAATAAAAAGCCTATAGAATTTTTAAATAGTAGATAAAAGCTTATTTAATATTATTACTTAAATTAGTAATATAAAACTCCTTTTATTAATTAAAATAATTAATATTTCTACTTATAGAACGCGAGGACCTATAAGAAACTATAGCCTAGCTACTTAATAAATCTAAAAATAATATAAGTTAGATCCTAAAAATTCTAATAAACTAGGGGGTAGAAATAAAAATTTATTTAGTATTTATATACTGTTATATTTTAATCTAAAGAGTAAGCTATTAGGTAATATAAAACTTATAAGTATTTTACTAAATAATATAAATAGTTCCCTCTAGTATAACTGTATAAATATATTTAGTTTTAGTATAAATCTTATACAGAAATAGCATAAAAAGTTTATAAATATTAATATTATAGTTTAAAATACTATATAAAATAGAGCCTTAAAAAAATTTTTTTAAAATAAAATATATATATACCGCGATAAGCTTTTAAAAAAACTAGTAATATAAAAAGTAATTTCTTTATATCTATTTAGTCTACTCTTTTACTAGACTATATATAAAAAATAAAATATATTTTTTTTAAAAATAAATTTAGTAGGTAGTTACGCGCTCGAAAAATACTAAATAATTACTTTTACTTAAGTAAGTATTTACCTATAAGTTTAATTAAGATAGTTATTTTATAAAGTATAAAACTTATTTTATTATTACAGGGGGGTGACATTAGAAAGAGTTAATCTAAAAAGTTACCTTTTTTAAAATAATATAACTTTTTAGTTATAAGCCCTAGAAATACAAAAATTATACTATTTTAAAAAGAAAGTCTAGCGTAATCTATTTACTCTATTAGGGGCTGCTTACTAAGGGGTTCAGAGATAAAAAAAAATTAGTAAATATAGACAATTTTTAGGACCCTGCTTTAGACTATAATAACTTTTTATTTAATGTGTAAAATTTTGTTATTTTTATATATATTATAATAGTACTTATAATATATAACTGTATAAAATATTTTATATATATATCTATTATTTACATAATTATAAATAAAAGTCAAATTTTTACATTTTTAATAATAAACTAGTAAATAATATATTACTAGTACTTAGTATAGTAGTCTTTAACTTCTATACCTACCTTATAACGGTTAGGGAGTAATAAAATATAATTATTAATAGCCTCTTAAGGTATTTTATTTTACTCTTTAGTAATAGCTCTTTTAAAGGCCTCTATACTATTTAAACTATTTTCTATACCTAAATTAGCCTTTTTATTTTTAATTAGTCCTAATTTTAATAAACCCTATATATTTTTTATAGGGGCTAAATTAGGACTATAGGCTAGGTAAAAAAATAGTTTAATTTTATTATTATTACACGAAGTTAAAACGTCTCTAGTTTTATAAATAGGGATATTATCTTATTAAAATTACTAACCTAAATTAATATTACTATAAAGTTTATAATTATAATATAAGATAATAATATATATATATATATATTATTATATTAATAAAAAAAGGGGGTAAAAAAAAGTTATATAACTTACCCCTTTTTATTAAGGGTTTAACTTCAGGTATAAGAACTTTATTTATATAATCCTTACTAGTATAAGAAGTAGAAGAATTAGGTATTTTAATAAATACTAAATTACTTCTACCTCCTATCTAAATTACACTTATAATATATAGGGTAAGATTATAGCCTATAAAATAATTAATATAATTAATATTAAAAAACTAAAACTATAGTCTAAAAATATATAAAAAGTTATATACTTTAAGGTTTTAAAGAGTTAAAATAACTTACTTTATAATTAGCTAACAACTAGTTCTTTTCTAACTTTATTATTACCCCTTTTTCTATAAAACTCCTTTTTAGCCCTACCCCTTTATATTGCTAACTTATTAGAAAATATTATTTTTTCTAGTTTTATATTTTTAATATTTTTTTATTATTCTTTAGCCTATTTTAATTTTTTTTTTAGCACTTTCTTTGTTAATTATTAGTTTTTTTTTACTTATATTAATAGAGTAATCCTCCTCTTAAAAAACTCTTTATAATTGTCTTTTTAAAATCTCTATATTATTATCTAGTAGTATACTTTTATTATCCTTTTTAGGACTTCTAATTAAGTCTCTATTAATAACTCTTTTATCTCTTAAAGTTAACTCTAAAAGTTAGTCTTTATTAATTTTATTTATATTATAATTATTTTTTTCTCTATTTTTAATACGTTAGATATTATTATAAATAGTCCTTTAAGGCTTTTTTAAAATAAAAATACTTATAAAAATAAGGGTATTTATAAATTAAAGTAAGTTAATATTAAATTTAAGTCTAAAAAAATCTGGCGCTATTTTAAAGAAATTATAGTTTAGATTTCTTATTCGACACATTGAGTATGAAGGCATGCACATACTCCTCCTTTTTGAAACCCCTTTTGGTCGCCTACACAGCCACCACAGCCACACCCTTTTGTTCGATTAATATACAAATATATATATAGTTTAGATTTATAATATTGAAAAGATATTATAATATACTATAATATTAATAATATATTACGTAATTCGAAGTTATATAAGTATAGGCTTAATTATTAATAATAATATAATTTTATTATTAGATTACTAATAGGCGGGGTGGCACAGTAGGCATATACTTAAAAATACTAATATTTCTTAAATGTTTAAAGTTTTCTATATATTAGAAATTTAATTTCTTTTTTTATTACAGCGTTCTTTAAACGCGCTTACTTTACTAGTAAATAATAAAATTTTTAGAAATATACGGTATTACTAAAGAATTAATATAAAACTATAGAAAGTTAAAATTCTTATATAGAATATATTATAACTAAAGATATAAGTAAAGTATTTAGACTAAAAATTGCTATTTAAAGTTAGATAAAATAAAAATCTACTCCTAAATAGGTCTAGTATAGCGAACTAGTCCTAATTAGGTTATATATTAGTAGTTTAGTATAACTATTTAGTAATATAATAATCTAGTTAGGAATTAAAGAACTGGTTTTAGTTCGTTAAGGAGATAAAGCACTTATTATATATAGTTAGGTAGTCTTAATATAAAAGGCTTTTTTTTTAAAAAAAAAAAAGATTACTAATATACTTCGAAAAACTAGTCACGTGACCTATGCTAGGCCTAAAATAATATAGTTAACATTTTAGTTTAATAAATTTACAAACTAACAAGTTATAGGCACCTAAATATATAGCTTTTAAAATAATTATTTTTAGATAATTTTAATTTATTATCTATAAATAATAAGTAGTAACTAAAATTATT
Organism: Pleoardoris graminearum; assembly: GCA_030770415.1. Classification (NCBI taxonomy): domain Eukaryota; kingdom Fungi; phylum Ascomycota; class Dothideomycetes; order Pleosporales; family Didymosphaeriaceae; genus Pleoardoris; species Pleoardoris graminearum. The sequence continues at coordinate 101,709 of JASEKS010000186.1, forward strand.
ATACTATTTTATACTATTCTTTCTCTAAACTAGTATTATTTACGTATTTTTAGGCTTAGTAATTAATTTTATATAAATTTTTAAAAATAATAACTTTTTTAAATACTGTTTATTTTTTTCGCTCCCCTGTATAATAATTACGCCGCTAGCTATAATAGCAAGTATTAAATATATATATAACTATTATAATATTACTACTAGCTATACTATATACACAGCGTTACTTATTATATATATAACTACCTTACTTATTTTAAGATAATATTAAAACGTAAAGATAAGTATAATTTATTATATCTACTACTTATACTAAATATATATTAGATAAGTATATTTATTAATTTTATTAGAGTACTATCTAGAAACTACTATAATACTTATAATTATAGATATGTTATAGTTCTAGTTAACTAACTTTTAAAAAAAAGTATATACTTTTAATATTTCTCAATACTAACGCTTATATATAGACTATTATTAAGTACGTTTAATATAAAACGGAGTATCTATTAAATCTATTACTAATTATAGTGTATAATTTATATTTTAGGTTTAAAAATAATTATATAAAAAATTAGTATAATACTAAAATTATTTATAGCCTTTTACCTAAAATAAATAAATAAATAGACAGAAATTACTAATTAGGTATTAAAAGTTATTTACGCTACTTTATTAATTATAAGTAAAATAATTAAATAAAGTTATTACCGATTATAAAGTTTAAGATAAATAGTAGTATTATATTAATATATATATGTAATACTATTTACAGCTATATAGGAATATTTATTATATATAGATACTAAACCTTTTAGTATACTACGAAAGGGATAGAAGGTAATATATAATATATAAGTTATAAATAATCTTTTATATATATAGACTATATAAGATAATAACTATATTTACTACTAATATAGATATAGGTAAAAATAAAAAAACATACTTATAGCTAATACCTACCCGGCCTAGAAATCTACTTAAGTAACTAAATTATACTTAATATATATAATATTTATATATATATTACTGGAAAGAACGAAGAAATTAAAATCTTAAACTATTTAAAGTTATAAATATTTATAATTAATAATTAGATTACTACTATAGTATAAATTAAGGTTTTAAACTTAACTTTACTAATTATACTATACTTAAAAATATTTATCTATAGCTCTATCCGTATTTATTTTATTTGTAAAATATAATACTATAATTAAGATAGTAGTAAAAGCTATAAGCACTAATTATTATAAAAGAAGATCTACTAGTTTATAATAATAAGATAATACTTAATTATAAAGTTAATACAAATATAATTAATTCTAATACTAGTTAAAAAGGTTTACCAAATTTTTTATTAAATAGAAATAATTTAATAACTCTGACTACTAATCTTACTTTAATATTAGAGGCTATTAAGAATATTTTATAAAATACTACTAGAATTATCTATAAATACTCTAATAATAAAATATTTTTTTTAGAGGCTTATAAGATATAAATTACTATTACTTAGCTTATAATAAATAATAAATAATATATAATATATAATATATAATATATAATATATAATATATAATATATAATATATAATATATAATATATAATATATAATAAATAATAAATAATAAATAAAAGCTACTATACTTACCTATTGTACTTATAACTTTAATAATTAAGTTATAATAAAAGTACTTTTAGAGTTTACTATATAAGTAGTTCTATATTTTACTACTTTAATAAAAATATTTTATTTTTATAAATATCTAACTCCGCGCTACTATATAAAAGTTAAAAATATATAAAACTAACTATGAACTTTTAGAGATAAAGCTTTTTAAAGGGGGGGATAGTATAATAGATAAATATACCTTTACTTAAATATAAGCGCTAAAATAAATACGTCTATACTAGTCTACACTAGTATTTTAGTATATACCCTTTTTTTACTCTAAAGTATCTAGTATGCTCCCTATATATAGATTCTTATTAACTATTAATATTTATTATCTACTTTTAAGCCTTTATAATAATTTTTTACGAAAGAGTTATAAAAATAATCCTTTTTATTATTTAACTCTTTAATAACGTTACTAGGATATATAAAAGTCTAATAGTTATAACTAATAATAATATAAATTATACTATTTTTAAAATAATAATTATTACTAAATACGTAGTTAAAATATACAATTTTTTTTACTTTATTATTATTAATAGAAGCGGGACTAGTACTAGTATAATTATAAGTTTAAAGAGTATTATAATTATAATTATTAAAAAAAGATAATAAAAAAAACTATTATAAAGGCCTAAACTTAAGTTTAGAGCTAAGTAGTATTATTAATAACTAAATAGTTTTATTTAATCTCTAAACTAGTTAGAGCTATTTTATAGAGAGTACTAAGCTTTTAATTAGTATATTAGTTATTAAGTATACTAAAATATTACTAAATTAGTTTAAGTAAAATTATTATACTACTATAGAGAATAGTTATACTATTTTTACTTTTTTTAGAACTTAATTAGGAGTTATTAATATTACAGGGAGGTAACATAAAAAAAGACTAATTAAAAAAGATACCTTTTTTAAAAAGTAATATAAAACTAATTACTAAGCCTAAAGATACGCTAATAATACCGTTTTGAAAAGAAAATTACCGGGAACCATATTATAATTATACCTCTTACTTATTAATTACGTATAATAAACTAAAATTACCTAAACATAGTAATGTTTTAAATTTCTTTTTTAGGTTCCTATGGCTTTTTAGTTAGTTAATATATTTAATTAAAATTTTAACTATACTACTTTAGGCCTAGTATAAATCATGTAACTAGATTTTTAAAGTATATTAGTAATCTAATAATAAAATTATATTAATTATAAAAATTTTACTAAGGCTTATATTAATACTACTTACCTAATATATTATTAAAATTATAGTATATTATAATATCTTTTTACTTTTATAAAATTAAACTCCTATTTCCTTAAACAGAGCCAAAATTCTAAAAACTTAAATTTAAAGTTAAACTTGTTTTAAAAGTAAATAATTTTTCTTTTTTAATTGCTACTACTTTAGAAATGCCTTAACAAAGTATTTATGATATTATAAAAAAAGTTTAAAAAAAAGAGAATAATTATAATATAAAAAAACTTAATAAGAGTAGGATAACAAAGTTAACTAAAAGAGAAAAAAAAAATTATTAATAGGGACCTAACGAGAAGTCCTAAAAATAAAATAAAAGACTATTTATAAAAAATAGTATAAGTATTATAAAAAGATCCTTATATAAGACTATACAAGAGAAGAATTACTCTATTAATATAAGTAAAAAAAAACTAATAATAAACAAAGAAAATGCTAAAAAAAAAATTAAAATACGCTAAAGAGACTATAAAATATTTAAAAAAATATAAATTTAAAATAAATTATATTTTTAGATAGGTCAGTAATACGAAGGGGTAAAGCTAAAAGGAAATATTATAGAAAAAGGGGTAATAATAAAATTAGAAGAGAATTAGCTATTAGCTAATTATAAAGTAAGTTATTTTAACTTTTTAAAATATTAAAATATATAACTTTTTATATATTTTTAAGTTTCAGTTTTAGTTTTTTAATATTAATTATATTTATTATTTTATAGGCTAAGATTTTATCCTATAAGTTTAGGGTGCAAGTTAGGTAGAACGTAGACATAATTTAGTATTTATTAAAATACCTAATTTTTTTACTTCTTATACTAGTAAGGACTATAAAAATAAAGTTCTTATACCTAAGGTTAAACTCTATATATAAAGGGGTAAGTTCTATAATAGTTTTTAAGCTCTTTTTTTTTGTTAATATTATAATATAATAATATATAAAATATTATATTATATTATAATTATAAACTTTATCGAAAACCGAAAAGTAAAAGTACGCCTAGACCTTAATCTAGGGGTATAAACGTAGTAAAGGAATTCTATTAAGTACTAAACCGTGTATGTAATAATTAAAAGCTAACTTTTAGTAAAAGTTAACTTTAAAAAATAATATCTATTTAAATAGTTACTTAATTAAATAATAAGTATACTAGTAGGCTAGTAGTTAGTATTAAACTAGTAGTCTATATTAGGAGGTATTTAGTAGGTACTATAGAGAGTAGGTAATATAATATAATTATTTACGCGTACTATATAATAGTAAAAAAACTATATAAAAACCTCTATAATTTTTTTATTATTAAAGTTACCTAATTACTATATCTAATATTAAAAAGTTTAAATAGTATTTATACTTTACTATTAAAACTAATAAGGCGTTAAAAAATAAAATATATATAAGCCCTTTATATAACCTCTATACGGCTATAAATAAATATTTATACTTTTACGATTCATAAATCGCTAGATTAAAAATTAAAAATATTAAATTATATAAAAGTAACTTTATCTAGCTTAGGTAGCGCGTATACTTTTTTTAGCTAGATATAGTAGCCCTTATTGTATTTAAAATTAATATTATTAACTAAATATATAGTAATACACCTATTTATAAGCAGTATATATACTAGATAAACGCCCTTACTACCTTATATAACGCTATTAATAGATTATTCTAAAAATATATAGTAATTATTACTAAAAATATAAAAAAGTTAATAATATACTATAAGGATAGAATCTATAATTTTAAACTGTAGCTAGAGTAACTATAAAGTATATACTTATATACGCGTAAAAAAAAGGACTAGGTAAAGGTAAAAGTATAGAAGAATTACTAAGCGTATATACTTATAGTAGGTAGTAGTAGTAATAGTAATAATATTTTAAAATATATAATTTTTTAAATCGTAACTAGTAAAGGCACCTAAAGAGGCTTAAATTAATTAGTATATTACTAGGGATTCTTTATTAAAAATAAAATTATTCTTATAGAGGGAAAGTTAGTAAAGAGATTATTATTATTAAATTATTAAGTATTAGAGAAAGCTACTAGTAATAATAGTAAAGGGATTTTATATTAAAGGCCTTAGCGCTCTAAAAGGTATAATATTATAGAATTAGATTAAACTGTATTAAATAGAAACTATTAAAATAATAATAAACTTTGTATATTAATTCTAGTAAATATAACGTAGTTTTACACTTAGGTTACCTAAGTAGAATAGTTTTTTACCTCCTACTTAGGAGGGATTATAAACTTTTTACTAATATTAATCTAGGTTAGCACTTTTAATAAGATAACGTCCCTATTTATAAAACTATAAACGTTTTAACTTAGTTTAAAAATAATAAAATTAAACTATTTCTTTACCTAGCCTATAGTCCTAATATAGCCCCTATAGAAAATATATAGAGTTTATTAAAATTAGGACTATTTAAAAATAAAAAGGCTAATTTAGTTATAGGAAATAGTTTAAAAAGTGTAGAGGCCTTTAAATAAGTTATTAATAAAAAGTAGAATTATATACAATAAGAAGTTATTAATACTTATATTTTATCTTTTTCTAACCGTTATAGGGTAGTTATAGAAGCTAAAGGCTACTATACTAAGTACTAGTAATTATTATTTACTAGTTTATTATTAAAAATTTAAAAAAGTGACTTTTATATATAATTATATAATTAATATTTAAATATATAAAAATATTTAATATATAAATAAAACCTAGTATCTATTATTATATACATAAAAATGAGCTAATTTTATATTTTAAATAAACAGTTATAATAGCCTAAAGTAGGGCTCTAAATATTTTCTATATTTACTAATTTGTTTTTTCTTTTAAACCCCTGAGTAATTAGCCCCTAAGTAGGTAAATAGAATACGCTAATCTTTCTCTTTAAAACGGTATTTTTTTTATATTTTTAGGCTTACTTATTAAAAGTTTATATTATTTTGAAATAGATATTTTTTTAATTAGTCTTATTTTTAAATCACCCCCCTGTATTATTAATTTTAATAAGTTTTTACTTTATATATAGTACTATATTAAAATAACTATATATCTAAGAGAGGACGCTAGACTTAGTATACTTATTAGTTAAATAAAGGGTACTACTATATGCCTAAAATTTTTTTAAGTAACTAATATTACTACTATATAATAATTAGTACTAAATCATACTAATTATTTTATATATTATTTCTTTATCCTAATACATCTGTTATAATTTACTTATAAAGAGATTTAAATTTTTTATTAGTTTACTGTTTTTAATTCTAGATATTGTTACGCGTTTAGGGCTTATTAAATATATTAAAAATAATAAACTTAACTATTTAATATATCTAGCCCTTTACGGAAATATTAGGGTACTTAATATAATTAAACTCAGTAACCTAATATTTATATTTTATAAGTTAAGCTTTATAGACCGTATAATATTATTTATAAATCTTTTAGTTTATAGTAAAATATTTATTTTTATTAATAAATAACCTTTTACTAATAGTAGTGTTAAGCTATTTAAAATAATAAAATTAGTTATATATAAACTAATTAATATAATTAGTACTTTATAGTATTTAATAATACTTAATTAGTTTATACTACGTAATAAGTAAAGTTTTTTTTAAAATAAAAATAAATATTTTTTATAATAATAATCTTTATAGATAAATAATTGTTAATTATTACTATTAGAAAATATTATATATTAATAATTTTTATTTAATCTATTATACTTATTTATAACTTTAAAATAGCTAATATAGAGTAATTTAATACGCTAACTAATTATTACAAAATAATAAAATATAATAATTTCTAAACGTTTTACGTTTAAAATATATTATAATAATATAAGTTAAAATTTAATATAAAAGAACTAATTATAGTAAAGTATACTTTTATAATATAATTAATACTAAATACTACTATATTATATATTATATAATATACTAATTTTTACAAAAACTTATTTAGACTAAAGTTAAAAGTAGAAGTAAAAATTTCTAAAACCTAGTTTTATAGTTAGAGATACTAAGATACTAATACTTATAAAAATAATAATATCAATTAGTATATAACGTAATTAATTATATTAAATAAAAATAGTAAAAGATAGGTAGTACTAAATACTACTAAATAGTATCTTATATAAAAAGGCCTTATATAAATACCTAACTCTATTATTTAATATAATTATACTAACATAGGCTAAAAATTACTAAACAGGTATATATAGGCTATATATATTTATATTATTTATTTTTAGGCTAAGAGCAGTCCTTAAAAAAAAATTTTATAATTTAGATATTTCTACTCTAGGTAAAAGCGTACTTATATAATAAAAAATATATAGTCTATAGTATAGGACTTTAGCTAAATAGTAATTTATCTCTTTTTTTTTTATAAATAATTTATACTTAATTTATTTTATATACTATACTATATTACTGCTATGCCCTAATTTATAATATTTATAAAAGCTAATATATTTAAAAACTAATATATATATTAATATCTTAATTAAAATAAAATTATATATTTACTATTATAGTTTTACCTATTATTAAGAAACTACTAAGCGATTTTTATTCTTTTATATACCGCTCTATAATAAAGAGTAGAGATAGGTTAGATATAAAAAAAAAATGTTTTTCATTTATAGTTATTAATTTTTACTAATATAGATTTTATAGAATATAGTACTTAATCAATTATAGACTAATATTAAATAAATATTATAACGTAAGTATTTCCGCTCTAGATAAGAGTATACTTATATAATAAGGGATATATAGTCTACGCTGCAGGTCTCTAGTTAAAAAGTAATTTATTTCTTTACTCTTATATATAATATATACTTAATTTATTTTATATATTATACTATATTACTACTCTACCCTAATTCCTAATATGTAAATTACTCTCTTATCTTATAGAGTAATTTAGTATAATATAGCTTTAAAAAAGTTTTCTTACTCTATTACGTATAATACGTTAGTTTTATAAAATACTAAAATTATTAAAAAACTTAAAAAAAATTTTAAGTCCATGTTTAGTAATTCTAATATTTAAATTTTTTAAAGCTATATATAAGCAATAGAGACACTTTTATTAGACTTATTAAAATATAAAACGGTATAAATAGCCCCTAATTATTATAATTAAATACTTTTATTTTAATTAGAACTCTATATATTTACTAATTTTAAAAAAGTATACGCTTAACTCTAACGAGTTAACAAAAAGATTAACTACTTAATATTTATTATTATTTTAATATAGAGAACTAAATTACGATTATAATAGACTTAATTATTTTATAAAATTATATTATTTTAGTTTTTATTTTAGCTATATGTTTACTAACGCTAAAAGCCTCTTATATTTATAAGTAAAAGAGTAGACGTAATTTTAACTTTTAAAAAAATAAATATAAATACTATTTTTACTAATTATTAACCTATTTTTTAATAGAGATTTTCACAGTCGAATTTATTATTACCTATAGTAATAATTACTTTTAAACTACCTAAAAAACTAAAGTTATTTTAAAATTAAGTACTAATTTTTTTTAGAAAGAAATTTAAGATTTTATAAAAGTTATAATACTAAACGCTTTTAAAGAACTACTATTTTAGTTTAATAAAACTAATATTAATTTTAAGTAGACTATTTAGATACTTAAGTAGTTTTTTATAAAACTTTTAGACTATATTTATTTTTTTAAAAAGAAGCTAGATATAGTTAAGACTAGTAAAAAACTCTAATAAGTTTAAAACTTTATAAACTGTTTAAATAAAAATCTTTAGGCTAGAATACAAATTTTAAAGGAATAATAAATTAATATTATTACTAAAGTAAAAGAGAAGTCTAATTTCTTTTAGTTAATATAAAATATAACTAATTCTAGTAGTTTTAGAATATAAGAGTCAAAAAAAAATATAAAATATAGGAAAATCTATTAAATTTTAAAATATTTTTAGTTAAATTAACGAGTATAGTTAGGTATTAACTAGTCTAATAAGGTACTAATTAAAATAAAGGTTTTTACTAGTATGCTAATATATTACTATTATAATATAAAAAAATACTATACGTTTAACTACTAGTATAAAAATAAGCCAGTAGCTTTTAAATTTAAAAAAATAACTAATAAAACCGCGTTATTAATCTAGAAAAAAAATTAGTATAAATAATTATAGTATTTACTACCTATATTTGAATTATTATAAGCTAGCTTTTAAAAATATTTAAAGATAAGTATATTAGTAAGTTATTTAACTAGTTATATAACCGACTTAGGGAGATAGTTACTCTAAAGGCTAGAGTTATAAATAGAGGATATATTAAAATCTTAGTAAATCTAAATTTTATTTTAAATTTTATAAGTACTAAGCTAGTAAAACAGATAGGCTTAAAAGTAACTACACTTAATAGATTATTAATATAAGTAGTAAATAGTTTTAAAATAACTATTTATAGTACTATAGTTGCTAAAATAGACTTAAATAACTTATATAATTAAAATTAAATCTAGTTAATCTTATTTATAGTTATAGATCTCCTTTAATATTAAATTTTTTTTTAGACTTACTTTAGTTTAACTAAAAAAAACGTAAAGAAAAATATTACTACTTAAAAAAATTCTTTTTAGATGTAACTCTAAAAATAATAATACTCTTATTATAAAAATTACTTTTAAAAATATAAAAAAGTTTAAGTATACTATATATAACTTAAGTACTCAAATAAAGGTATACCTAATAGGTTTAATAAAGATTTTAGTTTTAAATAAACTAAATAAGTAAATGTAATACTTTATAACGCCTAAATATTTTAATTATTTAAATCTAGATTTAGATAAAGATTTTAAGATTCTTATAGCCTATAGATTAAATAATCTAAAAATTAATTATAAATCTAGTAATAATCCTCTATATTATTTTATATATAATTTTTTACTTACTAAACTAAATTTTTAAAAGTATATAAAAGATTATTTTAAATATAGGTAAATTTAGTAATTAAAAATTTCTACTAAGATTCCTATTTTTTTTATAAAATAAAAGGATAGCATTTTTAGACTCTACTTAACCTATAAAAGCTATAATAAAATTATAATTAATAATTAAAATACTTTTTTACTAATTATAAAATTACTAAACTAATTTATAAAAAGCTTACCATTATATCTCTATTATAAAAAATGATAAGTAAAAAACTATAATCTATATAAGATATAGCTATTTTAAGTATATAATTATACTTTTTACTTTAAAATATATATTTATATAGTTCTAACAGCTTATACTATAAATACTAGCTAAATTAGTTAATATAACCTATATTATATATGTTAATAATATCCTTATATTTTCGAATACTAAAGAAGTATATTAAAATTATATTAAAATAATATTATCGCGTTTATATAAAGTAAAGCTTATTTTAAACCTAAAAGAGTATTATTGGTATACTATCTTAACTAAATATTTTAGTTTTATTATTTTACCTAAGCGACTCTTAATAGATATAATTAAAATTAAAATAATTTAAAACTAGCCTAAATCTACTTATATACGTAATATTTATATTATTTTTAGTTTTATAAACTACTATTATAGATTTATAAACTAATTTTTTTAGTTAGCCCTACTACTTACTAAATTAACCTAAAAGGCACTAAATAGCGCTAAAAATAGACTAGCTATAAAAAAAGTTTTTATATAAATATAGGCAACACTAGTAGAAAAGTTTTTAATAAACTATAAAAATTTTTTTTTAAATACTAATACTTTTATACTTTAAGTATAGAAAATAAATAAAAATTAAAATAAATACTCTTAATATAACCATTAATACTATTTTAAGCTCATTTGTTTTTAAAGGGGATAGATAATTTTAGTAGTAGTTAATTAATTTTTATTTAAAAAAGTTAGGCGGCGCGTGGTACTATTATTATATATATAGTAAAAAACTTTTTATTATTATAGAAGGTGTTAAGTACTAAAAATAATACCTATAGTAAACTTATTATAAAATTTTTATAAATTATAATAATCTATAATTATTTATATAGATAAAAACCTTACTATTATATTAAGTATAATTATACCTACTTCTTTATAAGTATAATTTACGTATATTCTATAGGATAAAGTTAATAAATTTAGCTAATCCTTTATATTATCGTGCTAATTATATATTAAAGTCTAAAATAGCTATATATAAATAAAATATAGCTTTTATAAAATTTATATAATAGTTATTATAACTTTTTACTATATAGGTTAACGTTGTCACGGTTTTTATAATAATAATTTATATATAAATAAACTAAAAATATAACTTAAAACTTATAAAAACAATTATTTTAGAGTACCTAATAGACCTAAAAAAAATAAAAAGTTAGATCTATCTAATAATAGTAATAATAATTTATAACTAAATAGTCTAAATAGCGCTAAATTAAGACTAATAAAACTAATATAATCCTATACTTTTAAAGATAAAATAAAAGTGATTATAGAATACTATAATAGTCCTCTTTTAAAATATTTTAGTCTAAAGCGTACACCTAAGCGCGAATAAAATATATATAAATCGATATATCTTAAAATATTACTAATTATATTTATAATTATAAGTGCTGTTAGTGTACTAATTTAAAAATATATAAACTATATAGTCTCCTCTATTTATTTTTTATTTCTAATAGACTATAGTAATACATAACTATAGATTTTATAATAAATTTATTTTCTAGTCGCTTTATTAAAATTATATATAATATAATTTTTATAATTATAAACTATTTCTTTAAAATATTTTATTACGTAGTAGTAAGAAGAAATTAATATAGTATTAATTTAGTCTAGTTCTAGATCTATAAAATTATAAAAATTTCTAAAAATTTAAAAATAGTACTATCTAATAGAGGTCTACTTATATAAGTAAAGTATAAAAATATTTTCTACTATAATTTAAACCTAAGGAGAGTTTTATCTTCTACCTTCTACTTATAAATAGATAAGTAAATAGAATAGTAATATAAAATGTTTAAATAGTACTTTTATATTTTTTATTATTTAAAATAAAATAATTAAGCGTTGTAGATCACCTATATAAAATTTATTTATAATAATAGTTACTACTCTATTACTAAATATATACTTTTTTAAGTCTATTATAGATATAGCCTAAAAGAGCTAAATTAGCCCTTATAGGCTCTAAGTAAGAGAAAAAACCTTTAAGCGTTTTACTTAGTCTTTAAACTTATTAATACTTATAATAAAACTAAATAAAAACTAAAAGTACTATAAAAGTATTTAAAAGCGCTTTAAAATAAAAAGTGCCTTTTACTAAATTTAGAAGTAAAAAGTAAAATTTAAGTTTTAAATTATTATATATAATCTATAATACTAAGTAGGTCTCTTTTTTAGAGTTATTATTGTAATATTACGTAACTCTAGACTAGCTATTTAAACTTTTACTATATTACGTTATTAACGCTAACTTTTAATAAACTTCTTATATAGTAACTATAATAACTTTTCTACTAGCGCTAATAACCTATAAGCTTTTTAATAGTAATTAAAGTATTAAAATATAATATAGTAATTTTTATAAAATTTTTTAATTTTTTTATAATAACTACTAACTCTTTAATAGTAAGCTTTTATAACTACCTTATAGTACTATAGTATATTCTTTTTCTACTACTACTACCCGTTTTGGGGCCCTACTTATATATATATATATATATCCCTGCGCCTAGATAATTTTAACTATTTTAATAACCTTCTTTTACTAGAGTTTTACTTCCTTTACTACTTTAAAAAAGTTTTTTTTATTATTATTAAGGTACTATTATTACTACTACTATTACTATTACTACTACTACTACTACTATTATTATTATTATTACTACTACTACTACTACTACTACTACTACTACTATTATTACTACTACTATTATTATTACTACTACTACTACTACTATTACTACTATTACTACTACTACTACTACTACTACTACTACTACTACTACTATTACTACTACTACTACTACTACTACTACTATTACTACTACTACTACTACTACTACTACTATTACTACTACTACTACTACTACTACTATTACTACTACTACTACTACTACTATTTCTACTACTACTATTATTACTACTATTATTATTACTACTACTATTATTATTACTACTACTATTATTACTACTACTACTACTACTACTACTACTATTACTACTGCCCCTACTACTATTTTTTATTTTAAATAAAAAAGTCTCGCCCCTCTTATACTATTATACTATAAAGCCTATTATATTATTATATAATTAGAAGTAGACCTTAACGTCTTTATAAGTATTATTAAAAATAAATATTATATTTATTTTAAGTAAAAAAAAGCGTATTCGAATTAAATTAAAATTTAAGATATTAATTAAAAAATTTAGTTTATTAAATAGACTAGCCTACCGTACTACGTAGAAATAAAAATTAAAATAGTTTTTAATATAATTTAGCTAGTTATCGCTATTAGCGAAAGCCTATATTATATACTAAAGATTATTTAGTAGTCTAATTATTAAATACTAAAACGCTAAGAGTATAAATATAATAATAATAAAAAGTTTCTAGAGTTTAAGTATATAGTTTTTATAGGAAGGAGAAAAGGCTATTTTATTTACTATTTTAAAAGTGCTATATATTAAACGCGTTATATATAATTCTTATAGTTTTATTTATAATAAATTATTACTATTGTATAATTATTATTCTAATATTATTACCCCTACAGTCTAATAAGTTATTAGTTTAAGTTATTACTCTATTAGCTATAAAATTTAAAAAATTCTATATTTAATAGGTCCTAAATTATAGCACCTTTATTTTTTTTAATTTTAATATTAAGTAAGAACGTAGCGTAGATAAAGTTAATATAGCTTCTATAAATAAATATAAAAAAATAAAACTCAATAAGAAAATTAACTAAAAATAATAAGGTTCTAGTTTAATAGTTAAGTATATATATAGTCTACCTACTATATAATAAATAAAACTTATAAGTCTAGAATAAGTCTATTTAATTATTTTTTTATTAAAATTATATAAACCCTAAGGTACACTACTATATAAATAAAACCTAATAGTTAATATATTATACTAATTTAGTAATAATATATATAATATAAAATATATTATACTTTACAGACGTAATAAGTTTAGTTAATAAAAATATCTTATTATATAGAAGGATTATTTACATAAAGAGAATACTTAAAAACTAAAAGTTATAATTAGTATAGAAGAATTAAAAAAATTTTAAAAATAATTTAAAATTACTTAAAAAAGATTTATAATAACCCTAGTAGATTAAATAATATAAATATAGAATACACTTTTTATAACAAGTTATAATTTACCTAAGAGTATACTAATATAATAAGACTAAGGCCGGCCTTTTAAATAGGGGAATATAGTTTAAGATCTTTTTTAATATATTAAGTATAAAAGTATATATATACTCCTTCTTTTTCTAAACCCCTTTTAGTTACCTATATAGCCACTACAGCTATACCCTTTTGTTTAATTAATATATAAATATATATATAGTTTAAGATAATTTTATATAAACTTTAATAGAGTTAAAAGATTTACTTTTTTTCTTTTAGTAATTATAGGCGATAAATTAGTTTAAAAGCGCTATTAGTATAAAATAATAATTTATTTTAAACTACTTTCGGATTATATTCTCTATTTAAAATAAAATTATTATTTTTTACTGTTATAGTTTTATTAAAAAGTAAAAGTACGCCTAGACCTTATTCTAGAGGTATAAACGTAGTAAGAGAATTTTATTTAGTACTAAACTATGTCTGTAATAATTAAAAGCTAATTTATAAATGCTAACTTTAAACAATAATATTTATTTAAATAACTACTTAATTAAATAATAAGTATACTAGTAGACTAGCAGTTAGTATTAAACTAGTAGTTTATATTAGTAGATACTTAGCGGATACTATAGAAAGTAGGTAATATAATAAAATTACTTATATATACTATATAAATAGTAGAAGAACTATATAAAAACTTCTATATCATTTTTATTATTAAAGTTACTTAATTACTATATTTAATACTAAGAAGTTTAAATAGTATTTACGCTTTATTATTAAAACTAATAATATTAGGATAATTATACTCTACTTATACGGAGTAATAGTCGTCTGTAATATTATAAAAAATAAAAAATAGTATAAAATAATAAATAATAATAGTTATACTTTAATTATTAATATTTTCCTCTTTACTATTTATATAATAGCTAGATAGGGGTTCTATACGCTAGTATAAATTATTTAATTATATAACTATAACTATATAATTTATACACTCTATATTATTAGTAAATCTATTTAGGTTAACTACTTTATATATATTAGTAACTTTTCTTTTTATAGTAATGCCGTATAAATACTCTATTCTCTTATATTATTTTTTTAAAAATTTTTCTTTTAACCTTCATGCGATAAAGTGAATAGAATATAATATATAAAAGAAAAGAAATATGCTAAGAAGTACTTTATATAATAGGGGATGTTTAATTTAAAATATAAAAAATATAAAAAATATTTTATTAGGCCTTTTATACGGATTCTAGTCTATTAATTAAAACTTTAATACTATAAGAGAGGGTATTAAAAGATACTAATTATATATAAAAACTATTTAGTTTACCCTTTATAAAAATATTTATTGGATTATTCTTTTTTACTATCTATTATATTTTAGAAATTTGGCGGTTCTCGTAAAATTAGTAAAAAAATATAATATTTATTATAAGTTTCTTTTTATTTATTATACTAAGCTTAATAAAATAATTATATAGAGATTTTAAATCTGTATAGACTACTATAAAGGCTAATAAGAGATTAATTATATAAAAGATTTTATTAATAGTAGTACTAAGAGTAATAGCTATATTAAAGCCTATAACTATTTTATATAATTTACTAGCAAGAATACTTTATGTAATTTATTTATATTTAATTAAGCTTTAATAAATAATATTACTATATACGGTAAATATAGTATCTATATAGTTTTTAATTTTAAAAATAATAAAATATTTAAGCTATAAACTAAGATCCTAGTTATTTATAAAAGATTTATTTATAAAAATAAAAAGTTTTATATATTAAAAGTTTAATAAAATATATAAAACTTTTTTTTCTGTATTTTTAATTTACTACTTAATCCTTTTATTTAGTGCCTTTACTTTTAATATAATAAACTCTCTTATTTATATAACTATAAAGAGGTTAAATATAGCTTTTAGTTAATAAATAGAAGTAATATATATATCTTTTATATACTACTTAATATGCTACTATTAAGTTTTTAGATTAGTTAGATTTATTATACGGAGGCCTTTATTCTATTTTTTTTTAAAATAATTTTTATTCTATTAAACTCTAGAGGTTTATATATAAAGGGGAGTAGCTTATTTTTTATACGGAACTCTATAGTTTATAGTTTTTTTTTTATTAAAAAAAGTAGTTAAAATAATATTTAAAGTATTATCTATTTATATATCTATTAGGCTAAAAGTCTCTACTCCTTCTTTTATTATAAGTAGATATAGATTATACGTAAAGGGGAATATTTTTAGTCTTTTAGTATAGTAGTTATAGTATATTTTAAACTAGTATAAATTTAATTTAATTATATTATATAAAAGCCGTATAACTTAGAAAATTATATTAGAGGAAAAAAGATAGTCTATTTTTTTTAGGGGTTTTACGTATAGTATATAAAATAGTAGATTCTTAAATTATATATAAGTTTAGATAATATAGCGTAATTTATATTTTATATTATATAATTTTAAGAGTATTATGTCTAAGGCTAGAATAAGTTTTTAATTTATTTTTTAGATAGTTAGTAACTATATAAAAATAGACTATTTATTATTATTAAAGTAGCTAGTAAGTATATAGTAAAATTTTTTATATAAAATTAAATTTTTATTTTTAACCTCCTGTACTATTCTTAAAATAAATATATAACTTATATAAACGATAGAATTATATATAATAGGCTTAAATATATTACTTATAATAAAGGAATTAATTTTTATATAATTAGATTTCTTAAATAGGGCTTTAAGTATTATAATAATATTATTTTAGTGTAGCTTTATTACTAGTATAAAGTTAAGCTTCTTTTTTTAAGTTATAAAAACTTCTACTATATAGTTCTTCCTTAAGCGATTTTACTTTCTTAGCTTTTTAAGTTTAAGTTATATAATTATATCCTCCTCTTCTATAGCTAAGGGGTTATTATATAAGAGAAATTTACGGTAGTATAGTTTTATATATATTTATTTTATAGTTAGTAGGCTATTTTTTAGGTTTATAGTAATATTTAGTCTATTAATTAATTATAATACGTACGGACTTATTTATTCTTTTTTTTTTAAATTAAAACCTTTATTTAAATAAAAAGCGATAGAGTTTTTTATAAATTTAGTCTATTATATATATTAATTATACAGCTTACCGTAAGTTTTATATAATTAGTTTATAGGGCCTTTAAAGCTTTATAGATAGTATTAGCCCGTATAATAATATTTAGTAATAGTAGAAATATTATACTAATTTTTAAATAGGCGCTAAAGATAAAAAGTATTAGTATAAGGCTATTTAGGCCTATAGTATTATTTAATACTTTTATAGCTATCTAAAGAATATCTTTATTACTTATATAATATCTAATTTTATTTTTTAAAATATTAAAAACTCGCCGTAATAGACTATACGCTTTTTTAATCTTACTAATTACTTAGTAGGCTTTTACTAGTTTTTAGTAATACTCTACTCCTATAATTTATATACTATTTTTAAACTCTTTTAAAGTAAAGTTAGTATCTAGATTATATATAATAAAATCTAAAAAATTTTCGTAGGTATTAATTTAGTATTATATAAGAGCTGCCTATACCTCTTATATAAATATTAAATTAAGAAAAGTAGTAGTTTAAAATAATATTTTTAAGTTAATAATATAAAGGATATCGCGGTTACTAATTTATACAATATTAATAATAATTTTATAATTAAAATAAGTATTATTTTTAATAAAGAACATAAATTTATATAGAGCTACTCTATATATTTAGTAGTAATAATATAGCTTTTAAATCTACTTTAGTATAGTAGAGTTAATTTTATAGTTTATATTATAAAGTAGCTTATAAAGTTATTTTATATAAGAATATTTAAAGCGTTTATAAAGTCTATAAATTTTTTTTTAATAAAAAATAAAACAGTTTCTATACTGTTTATATTAAAAAATAAATATTTTTATTTAGATATAACTAGAACTGTTATACTATTTTTACGTATAATAACGTTTAATATATTATTAAAATATACTTCTATACGGTTAGTATCTGCTAAAAATAGTAAAAAGAGTATTAAAGTATTTAAAATATAGTAGGTTATTATACTAATTAAGTTTTTAATCTATACGGTACTAAGAGTATATATTAGTATATTACCTTTAAACTTAATAGTAGTTTCTTTTAGAATTTAATTAATTTTTATACTAGAGTTTTTATAAATATACACTTTAAACTAGTCCTTATTAACTATTAAAAATTTAGCTATACTTATATTTTAAAATATATTTTAGTACTGCGTACAGTATCTTCCTTTAAGAGTAAATTATTTAGCTATTTTTTTTATCTATAAAAAATATATCTTCTACTATTATATAATAGAGAAATAAAGTATTAGTAAAGTATTAAACTACTTTTTTCCCTTTTTAAAGACTAAGGTTAAATATAATTTTATTTTTTAATGTTTTTATATTATCGTATAAGGATTCTTTAAAGTCTTAAATATAAAGGGTAATATTACTTTAAAAAGGTATTTCCTTATAGAAGTTTTTATATATTATAATATACTAGTTATATATTTAGGCCTTATCTTATACGGAGTAGCTTAATAACTAATATTTTTTTTTATAATCAATAAAGTACTTTTTTTTTTACTATTAGAGTTATACTTTTAGATCTCTAGTAGGGTTATTATATATAAAAGCGGAATTATTAGCGCTAAAAAAAAATTATTTTTATTATTAGTATAGTTTTAGTTTATAGAGAAGGTTTTATATAATACTTATATATATTTGTATATTAATCGAATAAAAAGTGTGGCTGTAGTGGCTGTGTAGGCGACCAAAAGGGGTTTTAAAAAAGGAGGAGTATATATATGCCTTTATACTTAATGTGTCGAAATATTCAGGTAATAATACTTATAATTAAATATAGTATATATATTAGTAATTTATATTAATCTATAGTATAAACCTTAAATTACTTAGTAGTCTTTTATACGTAGGCTTTATTAAAAATATAGCTTATTTAAGCTTTAGTTAATTTTTATATACTTATATAATTACTATATAGAGTAGTACTTTTTTTTTAAATTAAAAGTCTAGAGCTCTCTATACTAAAGTTAATTTATTAATTATTACCTCTAAGACTTTATGCGGAGTCTTATTAGGGTTTTTTTTACTTAGATTATATAAAAGTAATAGTAGTCTAGTTAGTCTAATACTTATTATAGTTAATATACGTATTAAAGTAGTAGTTTAACTTATTATATAACTATTTCTATAAGTGTCTTAAGCTAGTATTATATAGGTAGAACTAGCCTACACGATTTTTTAAAATATTTAAAAAAATAACAGCATACTATAACTTTTAGATATTAATTTTTTAGTAAAGTTTAATAAAGATACGAGTCTTATTAGCTAGAATATTATATAGGTAGCTAGTATAATTATTTACTTTTTTCTATATTTTTTAGAATATAATTATTTTTTGTAGATTAAGCTTTTCTAGTAGTATATCTTATATAAATAAAAGTTAAAATATTAGATTTTAGTAAACCGTATATAAAAATTAAAAGGTTAGTAGGTAACTAGTTATTAATATTTTATAATTAGTGCCTAAAGGAAATAGTAATATTTTAAAATTATATAATAATAAATATATTAAGTATTATAGTTTACTATTATATATACCTAGAGGCAGTACTAGGGTATATAAACTATATAAAATCTAAAGTTATTTATATAGTCTATATCTATACTTATATAATATAGGCCTAAAATTCTTAGGGTAATACTAGTATAGCGGGATTAATTACTTATATAATATATATTATAATAGTTAACTTTTTTACTATACAAAAGGTATAGCTAAAGTATATAAAATATTTAGCTATTAGCTAAAAACTTAAAGGTTTAAGTTTAATAGTTTCTATACGGGTTATTTTATAGTAATAATTAAGCTTTTTATTAAACTTTTTAATCTTATATAAAGGTTTTTAACTTTTTAATATCCTTTTATAATCTAAAGGAGAATTTATATAAAACTTTATAGTATTTTTTCTTATTTATCTACTAGAGGTTATACGCCCTTATCTTATAAGATTCCTAGTAGTTTTCTTAAAAATATTTATTTTAGTAATATAAAGTAGCTATAGTTTTACTTAGTAAATAAATTATAGTATAAAATAGTTAGGCTTTAGCTATTTTTTTACTTAATATAAAGTCTTATAATAACGTAGCCAATATACGTATTAAGTTATTTAGCAAATAGGTTATTTAGAATATTTAGATCTTTTATCTAGTATTATAACTTAGTCTAGTCTTTAAGTACTCGTATAGAGATATTATATTTTTAAATAACTTTTTTTTTATAATAAATCTAGATCTATCTTTATTATACGCTTTTTACTTTTTTTTATAGAGAAAGCTTTTTTTAGTATTATTATATTGTCCGGTTTGTATAATATATAATTATTTATATAGTTTTAGCTTATAGTACTAGCGCGTTTATATAAAGTAATTTAGTTTTAAAAAAAGTTATTCTTATTTTTTATACGGATAAGGGTTTAATAAAATATATAATTTAATATACTGCCCTCTATTTATAGATACGGAGAAGAGTTACGTAATATATAAAATTATTTCTATATAATATAGGTTTAATAATAACTTAATCTCTTTGTACGCCCTTACTAATTTGCGGTAGATAAAGAAATCTAATTAACTACTAGTAATAGAGTAGTTAAACGAATTAATTAATTTACTTATATAGTAGATAAAGAAATCTAATTAATTACTAGTAATAAAGTAGTTAAACGATTTAATTAACTAATTACTAATTAGTATTAGGATAACTATACCTTACTTATACGGAGTAATAGTCGTCTATAATATTATAAAAAATAGGAAATAGTATAAAATAATAAATAATAATAGTTATATTTTAATTATTAATATCTTCCTCTCTGCTATTTATACAATAGCTAGATAGGAGTTTTATATACTAGTGTAGATTATATAATTATATAATTATAGCTATATAATCTATACGCTTTGTATTACTAGTGAATCTATTTAGATTAACTACTTTATATATAAATAAGATATTAAAAAATAAAATATAAGTAAGCTTTCTATACGACCTCTATATAACTATAAATAAATATTTATACTTTTACGCTTTATAAATTACTAGATTAATAATTAAATATATTAAATTATATAAAAATAATTTTATTTAGCCTAAGTAGTATGTATATTTCTTTTAACTAGTTATAGTAGCCTTTACTATATTTAAAATTAATATTATTATTTAGGTGTATAGTAATACGACCGTTTATAGGTAGTATATATATTAGATAAACGCTCTTGCTATCTTATATTATATTATTAATAAATTACTCTAGAAGCGTATAGTAATTATTATTAAAAGTATAAATAAGTTAGTAGTATACTATAGAAATAGAATTTAAAATTTTAAGTTATAGCTAGAGTAAGTATAGAGTATATATTTATTTATATATAAAAAAAGGAATTAAGTAAAAGTAAAGGCGTAAGAGGGTTACTAAGTATAGGTACTTATAGCGGGCAGTAGTAGTAGTAGTAGTAGTATTTTAAATTATATAATTCTTTAAATTATAACTAGCAGAGGCGCCTAAGAAGACTTAAATTAATTAGAATTTTAAAAAAAGATATTATAATATTAAGACTTATATACTCTCTCAAATTACGTATTAATTACGTAACTAAATTACCTAATTAATTATCTATTATATATATATTTAATCTTAATTATCTTATTATATAAATAGTATTAATTTACTTTTTATTTTAAAAATAAGTATTATTTAGTTTACTATAATTATAAATCTGGCGCTTTAGAACTATAGAATAATTCTCTTTACGTGACTTAACGCTAGTAGATACTTATTTTTATATATTTTAATTATTTTTTACTATTATACTACTATATTTAATTATTAAACTAAGCCTATTCTTTTCTCTTTTTTAATTACTTACTAATTAGTCTGTTATAATAACTAACTTAATTCTAATAAAATTCTATTAGCTAATAAGCCGCTTAAGCTAGTCTAATTAATATATATAATTTTAATTCTTTACTATATAGAAAAGGATCTAATAAGAAGTTAACCCTAATAGAAAAGATATTACTTTTATAAAAAATTATTAACTATAGTACCTTTTACTCTCTATTTAACTAGCCCTTTTAAATACTAATAATTCTATAATTAGAAAATAATATAAAAAGGATTTTAAGGAATATAAAATATAAGGAAAGTAGTACTTTATATAGATAATAAAATAGAAAATACTATTTACTAATTAGTCTATAAATAATAATTATTTTAAAAATTTTAAGTACTAGGTAAATAAAACAGTATACTCTAATATTTTAAAACTAATAATAATTAAAATTTTTAATTACTAAAAGCTAATACTTTAAGAGATAATATATATACTTAGAGTTAATTATATACTAACTAATACTAATACGTAAAATCTAGTATAAGTATAATACTATACTTATCTTAAAAAAACTAAGTATAAAAGACAGGATTCTAAATAATAATATAATAAATAAAAGCTTTTTTATAGAAAGGCGCGTGTATATAAAATACCTAATATAAAAAAAAATAATTATTTATAATTTTCTAATTATACTAAAGTAAAAAATCGCCCCTAATTAGGTATAATAAATAAAACGTAATATTATACGTAATTTAATACTTAAATAACCCCTTTTAACCCTAAATAAGATTAGAAATATTTTTTTATAATACTTTAGTAGTAGTCCCTACGTACTAATTATAAAAAAGATTAGTAGTATTTATAATACTTAATAAATATAGCTCTAATACTAACTTAAGTATTAATAAAAATTAAAATAAGTATTAAACTAAGTATAAGCTTACCTATTTATATTTATAATTTACTTATTACTACTAAAAGCTAATTTATTATCGTAGGCTTAAGATTGTAGTTATAAAAAAATACTTAAAAAAATTACTACTAATTATACTTTTTAGTACTAATAGAAAGAAGAGTCTTAATTATTTATAATAAACTAAATATACTAATCTATGAATAAAAATAGCAAAAAAAAGTTTTAAAAATTAAAAAGTAAATACTAATACTAAAATAGTATATATAAATAAATTATAGCTACTATTATACATTCTATAATACTTATATTAAATAAAAAGAGTATAAAAATTTATAGTACTATAATATTTAGCGTATATTATTTTTTAAAAAGTACTATTTTAGATAGTAGTACTACTATATATCTTATTAATAATATGTTAATACTTATTCCCAGAATATTTAAAAAAATAATTGAAATTAAAAGTATTAAAACTAAAATATAAGTATTAGTAATTATTAAAATAGGTAACTAAATCCTAAAATAAGTTTTATATAGTATAAATAGCCCTTGTATAAAAAATTTAATACTTAAAAATATAATAGTAGTAAAAAGCTTTTATATTAATATTATTTTTAAAGCTTATTTAGGGAAAATTAGTATTTAGTATTTAAGTTTTAATTATACTCTACGTATAGGCACGTTAAAGTAAAATATTATTTTAATAAAACTATAATATAAATATAACCTTATATTTATTAAATATAAACTAATTACCTTTTACTCTATAATTAATACTATAATAGATAATTATAAGACTTAAAAATTATAAATTTGTTATCTTTAAATTAATGGTAAGTAAATATAATATTAATAATTAGGTTATTTAAAAAAAATAGTATTACAAGTATTAGTATAGTATACTTAAAATATTAAAATTAATAATATAGCTTGTTTAAAGTACGTATACTACTCTAGTACTTATATAGTATAAGTAATTTTAACAAAACTAAAAAAATAATTACTATAACTTTTCTTTTAAATATTATAAAACTTTTTTAATATACTAATACGTAAATTAGGCGAGTAATAAAGTATAATTTTAAAGAATAACTATAGTAAAAAGATCTATAATTATAACTTCTATTTAAAAAGCTTAAAATTAATTATAGAAATTTTTAAGAATTTTACTAAGCTACTCCTTACGCAATATAATTTTAAAATTTATATATTTATTTAAAATAATAATACTACTATAGTACTATAGTATAGTTACTTATACTTTAAAAAATAGATAACTAATTAAAAAATTAAGTTTATTATAACCCTACTATATACTTATAAACTAAATAGCAGTACTAAGAGGGTAGGCTAAAAAATAATTCTAAAAGTAATTAAGATATAATTAAGTACTAATCTATCTACTAAACTTTAGTTTAAAATAATAAATACTATAATATAATTATGTAAAATAAGTTTATTATTATTATATAAAATGCGATTACTAAATAAAGTATTTAATAATTAGTTTAAGTAGTACTTTAAATAGTAAAAGCCTATAATTATAAAAAATATAATAATAAACTTATATTCTAATTAAAGTAAAATTTACGTATATAGCTACTATACTTATTTTTTAAATAAAAAGCGCTTAGTAGGCCGTAATAAGTATAAATTTAAAATAAACCTGCGGAGCTATATTAAGTATTTAATAAATTATTATACTTTTAATATTTATAGAATATAAGTTCTAATACTTAATTAAGTAATTATAACTTAAAATATTATTTATAATAATAAGTTCTTCTATAAAGGGCTATCTAATTATAGAATACTTAAAAAAAAAGTAGTTTTAGTTATTAAGGTACTCTATAAGAATAAATTTATAGACTTAAGCGTAGTATTTAATAATATATACTTACTAAGCTAGTTAGATAAATAAATAAAAAATAATAATTATCTAAACCCTAATTATAAACTTAAGAGTGCTAATTACAGTTAGTATAAAAAAGTAGTAAACTAAGTCTTTTTTAGTATTACTAAAAACTTAATAGCTATACGGGATAATTACTCAGCTAATAATTATTTAAAAATTTATATAATATTAGATAAATAATTAAAAGGTATAACTTTAAAAGTAACGCTAGCCCTAAATACTATTTAAAATAATTTTATAAAAAATTAAGGGGTATCTAATTACTACTAAAAAATATATAAAACTAAAAAAACTAGTCTGTTAAATTCTAGAAATAATTTTTAAAAGTTAAAGTATAATTACTCTATAGCTACCTTTTAAATTATAAATAATACTTTTACTACTATAAGTAAAATAAAAATACTACTAGCTTAAAATTACTAAACGCGTAATTAGGGTTAGGTAATATAATTAAGTAGAAGCCTATAATAGTAAAAATTTAATATTAAATATATAAATTTACCCCTATATAAAAGGCGATCTAAAAATAATAATAGAAGTAATTAGCTAAAAAGTAAAATAAATTTTATAAATACTTATATAATAATTACAGGTCTATAAAATAATTATTTTTAAATTAATTTTATATATATATTCTTTTCTAGCACTATAGAGGTATATACTAAGTTATAAATATATATTATTTTTAATACTATAATAATAGCCGTAATACTTAAAAGAATATTTAAAATATTATTTTTTTATTACTCTACCTGCCGCGATTCGTATTATATATATAAAAATAATCTTCCTTTACTACCTATAATATAAAAGTAGCTCGCTTTATATTCTTTTAGTAATAGATTTAAATAAGTTTTATATATTAAAATTAATATACTTCTAAAGAAAGAAATCTAAAATAAAATTATAAAATTAGAAGAAAATAATTAACTTTTATTACTAAAATAGGTCTAGACTTATAAATATAATTAAAATAAATACTTTATTAAGTGTAAACCCTATATTATAATAAAAGATAATCTTTAAAAGATTAATATTATATAATTAATATATACTACTACGCTTATAGTAAAATTATTTTAAGCTATAATAGTACTTATAATAAAATTTAACCTAAAGATTTTATAGTATAATATTATTAAAGTATTTTTTAATACTCTAATATTAATAAAGAATCTAGTAATATATAAATTACTTAATAGATTTAAAAAGTAAAACATATATTTTAAGCTTAATTATATATAATATAGCCTATGCGACTCGCTTTACCTCTAATATAAAAAATTCTTAAGCTTATTATATACTATTACGCTTATAGTATTAAAGAAAAAGTTTTATATCTTTTTTAATTATAAAAAGACAGTCTTTATTCTATTTTATATAAATAATATTCTACTACTATATTATAAAAATTATAAAATTATAGTAAAATCGCTCTAGTACTAAATTACTTTAAAATATAAAATTAAAGTAAAGAGGCCTATTTAATAGTTTTTTTAAGGTTAAAGTAATTTATAATTATAAAAATAAAATAGTTATACTTATCGATAATATATATATTAATAAAATTATAAAGAAATTTAGTTTTAATAATAGTAGTAGCTCTCCTAATAGGCCTTTTCTTTTAAAAAAACTTATTAAGTTTACTAAAAAAGCTTCTAAGTAGGATATTAAGTAATATTAAAAATATATAAGATTAGTTTTATATATAGTAATTATACTTTAACTAAATATTATATTTATAATCTTAAAGCTATTACAGTTCTTAATAAATTTAAATCTATAATATATTATTACTATTAATAAGATAATTATTTACCTATATTATACCTATTAGTAGGTAATTTAATATAAATAATATAATAAACCTAATATTATAATTTATAAAGATATATTATTTACTAATAACTCTAAAATAAAAAAATTATTCTACAGCTATATTATAATAATATTTAGAGCTATAATATTTTAAAAAATAGTTAGACAGACTCCTATTACTACTTTAATAATAAAAGCTAAGCTAAATACTTTAAAGTATATAAGTAAAAAAATAATAGCTTTAAAGCGCTTCTTCTATAAAATTATTCTTAATTTAGGATTTATTTAAAGAATTTACTATAATAATTAATAGCTAATTTGGCTTATAGTTAGAGCTAATAAAAGAATTATAACTTAATTATATTATATTAATATTTAAAATATATAGCTGCGTTAAGAATATATAAAAGAATTCTTTAAGATAATTTATTTATAAACTAGAAATATACCTATTAATAAATTAATAAGGGTGCTTATGTAATAATAATTTATATACTTTAAAAAGCTATTTAATCTATAGAATATATAGTTACTAATTATTAAATAAGTAAAAAGTAAAGAGAAATGAGCCTATTAAATTTTATCTATCCTAAATAAAAAAAATCTAAATAAAAGAAATCTAAAACAATAAAAATTAATTATAAAAAAAATAAATAATTATTACTATAGTATAGCTAAAGCCTTATTGAGTAACTTATATAGCTAATTATACTTATACTTTTAAGTTTTATTAAAATAGGGACGCCCGCTTAAAGTCTTAATAAAATAAAAATAGCTTAAAATTTAAAATAAATAAAAGTAACTAAGAGTTTAAAGAGGAGAATTTTACTATAAAAATATAACTTACGTTTTATCTCTTAATACTCTAGTAGATAATTATAATTATAATACTATTATTTTAACCTTATATACGTATTATAGCCCCTTAAAAATAAATTAGACTACTCTTAACTTAAACTTAAAATAGATTTATTTAAATAGTTAGTAAAATTTTTTTTTAAATTAATATTTTAGCTTATTATTTAAGTAGTGTTATTAGTTATCTACTATTTAGATAAATAATAGTAGGGTACTAAATAAAAATTAGTAATAGCTAGAATACGCCTAAAAGGATACTTATAAGCTAAATTATTATAGCCCTAGCTACTAGAACTAAAACTTAAATATTAGTTTTAATTAGAAGAACCTAATAAACTTTAATTGTCTAGTAATACTATATTAGTACTTAGCGCTAAAGAAGTCTAATACTACTTAAAAATTTTATAGGCAGCCTTAAAAGCGAATATAATTTTATTATTAAACTATAATATATTAGCATAATATATAAACTAAAATTTAAAAAATAATTATTTATTTTAAGGTTTATAGTATTATGCTTTATTATAAGCTTAATAAGAATTATATAGATAGTATAGGTGCCGATAAAACTATAATAATTAATAATATATAATAAATATATAATTAGTAATATATATAGTAGATTATATATATAAATTATATAATAATAGTAGCGTATACTTATAAAATTAAGATTCTTAAAATAGACTCTTATTAAATTATTAAATAAAATACTACGTATATAGGCCTTATAGCTTAGAGTAAGCTACTTACTAAACTTAAAAAGTAGCTTCTTCTTATTCTTAATAATTATTTAATTATTACTACTCTACTCTTTTTTATTGTAGTTTAAAGCTAAAAGATTATTATTATTATTATTATCTAATTTAAAAAGATTAGTAGGGGAAATAGCTATTATAAATTTATTATTATAACTATTATAACTACTACGACTACTATAACTATAACTACTATATTACTATTTATTATAAGTAGAGAAATAAGTACTAAAATATCTAAAAATACTTTATAATTAGTTAGTAATACTTAAATAGGTAAAATAAAATAATAATAGTAGCGTTACCTACTATAATAAAAATTATTATAAACTAAAGAGAAAAAGAGAAAAATAATCTAAGTAATTATTATACTTAACTAGTATAGTACAGCTGCTTTTATTTATATAACTTATTACTTATTTACTACGCCTATAATATTACCTACTTACTAAATAT
This sequence comes from Pleoardoris graminearum, assembly GCA_030770415.1. Taxonomy (NCBI): domain Eukaryota; kingdom Fungi; phylum Ascomycota; class Dothideomycetes; order Pleosporales; family Didymosphaeriaceae; genus Pleoardoris; species Pleoardoris graminearum. Next base: position 130,795 of record JASEKS010000186.1, read on the forward strand.
AAAAAACACAATTAAGTAAAAGAAAAAATAATAATTAATTATAAAATAATATAAAAAATAAGTCTTGCTTAAAATAAACTAATAAAATAAGTCGCTATAAGTAATTAGTTAAATAGATTACCTAGCTATAGACTTACTATAAAAATAAATAGTATCTAAATCTATAAAAAAAAATTTAATAAGAAAGATTAAATACGTCGTAAGTTTTATAGCAGAATATTAAAAAGATAGAATTTACTTTAAGTAATTTTTAAATAGGCTTACTATTAATACGTAATTTACCTAAAAGGTATATTATAATATAAAAGCTTATATACCCTTTCTAATTATAGGATAATTATATAACTAGGTTACCTAATTACTCGCATATTATATATATATGTAATTTTAATTATTTTATATTATAGATAGTATTAATTTACCTTTTACTCTAAAGATAAGTATTATCTAATTTACTATAAAAGATAATATCTATAAAATTATCTTTATAGAGGGAGAATTAGTAAAAAGGTTATTATTATTAAGTTATTATATATTAAAAAAAGCTACTAGTAATAGTTATAGAAAAACTTAATACTAAAAGCCTAAGCACTTTTGGAGGTATAATATTATAAAATTAAATTTTTCGATATATTAAGTATAAAGGTATACACATACTCCTCCTTTTTTAAACCCCTTTTGGGTCGCCCCGAGCCACTACAGCTACACTTTTTATTCGATTAATATATAAATATAAATATATATAAAATTAAATTAAACTATATTAAATAGAAACTATTAAAGTAATAGTAAGCATTAGATATTAATTTTAGTAAATATAACGTAGTTTTTAATACTTAGGTTACCTAAGTAGGGCCTTTTATTACCTTTTATCTAGAAGAATTTATAGTTTTATACGTATCTTCTATAAAGAATTTAGTAATTTAAATAGCCCTATTAAAGGTTAGAGTAGTTTAATAGTATAATAAAAAAATTATTATAATATATAAATATATTATAGTAAAATAAAAATTATAATTATTAAAAATTAGTACTATACAGCCTAAATTACTATATTATAAGCCTATCTATTATAGTAATAATCGTAAGAATTTAAAAAATTATAAACTTATCTAACTATATATTAAAGATACTCTAATAGTAATACTTTCTATTATTTACTTTTAAGTATAGTTACTAGGAAATATAGTTAACTAATAAATATAGTTAGTAATAAAATAGCTTACGTTACTTTTAGTTTAATAATTAGTACTAAATTAAGTATTAAAGTATATAACTTTTTTATACTTATTACTATTAATAAAAGCGGAATTTAAACTAGTGTAACTAAAAATTAAAAAAATATAATATTTATAATAGTAAAAGAAAGTTAATAAAAAACAGCTATAAAGGTCTAAATTTAAGACTAAAACTAAGTAGTATAATTAGCAGCTTAATAGTTTTATTTAATTTTTAACCTAATTAGAGCTATTATACGGGGAATACTAGACTTCTAAAAAATATATTAGTAATTAAATATACTAAAAAGTACTAAATTAGCCTAAATAACGCTATTATACTGCTAAAAAAAATACTTATACCCTCTTTACTTTTTTAGAACTTAATTAGAAGTTATAAATATTATTATTAACTTTTATATACTTTTATTTTTTTTAAAAGCTAAATTAAACTAACTATATTTCTAAAAGAGGACGTTAGACTTAGTATACTTATTAATAATATAAAAAGTACTATAATAGGCGTAGAACCTTTTTAAAAATTTAATATTATTACTATATAAGAATTTGCGCTAAATTACTCTAAAATTTTATAAACTATTTACTTATATTTTTAAATATACTATAATTTGCATATAGATATTTTTAATATTTTTATTAGCCTTTTTTTTATTATTTTAGATTTTTTTTATACATCTGAGTTATATTAAAAGGCGTAAAAGTAATAGACTTAACTATATATTATAATTAGCCATTTTTAAGAATTATAAGGTTTTTAATATAGCGTAAGTTTATAACCTAATACTTATATTTTATAAATTAGGTTTTATATATTATAGAGTATTACTTATACGCCTTTTAGTCTAAAGTAAAATATATATTCTTATTACCTTCTATAGCCTTACTAATAGTAGTTTTTAACTATTTAAGATAATAGAGTTAGCTATATAAAGATTAAATAGTATAATTAGTATTATATAGTATTTAATAGTACTAAATCAGTACTTACTATATAGTAAAAGGCGTTTTTTATAAAATATAAAAAGTAAATCTTAGTCTAGTAGCCCTTATACATAAATAATTTTTATTTATCCCTATTAGGGTTTATTAAATACTAGTACTTTTAGTCTAGAATATTATACGTTATTATAACCCTAATATAACTATTATAGGGTAACTTAGTTTACTCTCTATTTTTTTCGATTAATTAAATATAGTAGTATTTAAGCGTTTTATATTTATAAAATATTTCGTTATTATAAACTAAAATTTAATAATATAGGTTAAAATTTAATATATAAGCGTTAATTAAGCTTTAGTATATCTATATAGTATAATTAATACTAAATTTTACTATTATATATTTTATATAAAATACTTACACTTAAAAAATATTATTAAATCTAAAATAAAAAATAATAGTAAAAGTTCCTAATCCTTAATTATATAATTAAAAGCGCTAAGATACTAGCGCTAATAAAATAATATTATTAATTAACTTATTAGATAATTAACTAGACCAAGTAAAAATAATAAAAAATAAGTAGTACTAAATACTATAATATAGTAATTAGAAAAAAAGCCTTAAAAAGGGTATATAATTCTATATTTTAATACTATTATATTAACCTAGTCTTAAAGGTGCTTAATAGGTATATATAAGCTATATATATTTATATTACTTACTTTTTAGCTAAGAACGGTCTTAAAAAAAATAATATTATAACTTAAGTATTTCTACACTAGATAAAAGCGTACTTATATTCTAAAAGATATATAATTTATACTATAGGGCTCTAGCTAGATAGTAATTTATCTTTTTACTTTTATAGATAATATATACCTAATTTATTTTATATATTATACTATATTACTACTCTACCCTAATTACTAATAATAAATAATAAAAATAAATATAAACTTACGTAGTACCTCTATATATAATCTATTTAAGAATATTACTATATATTATACTAATACTATTTAAAAGTTTAGTAATCTAGTTAAGTTATTATTTTATTACAGGGGGGTGAAACAAAAAAAGAGTAATCAAAAAAGATACCTTTTTTAAAAAATTATATAAAATTAATTAATAAGCCTAAAAATACGTGAATAATACCGTTTTAAAGAGAAAATTACAGAGATTTTAATTACTATTTTAGTTACTACTTACTCAGCATAAGTAAATAACTAAAATTACCTAAACCTAGTAATTTTTTTAACCCCTTTTTTAAGTTCCTATAACTTTTTAGCTAGTAAATATAATTAACTAAAATTTTAACTATACCCTTTTAGGCCTAGTATAGGTCACGTAACTAATTTTTCGAAGTATATTAGTAATCTAATAATAAAATTATATTAATTATAAAAATAGTGCCAAGCCTTATATAATCAATAATTACATAATATATTAGTAATATTATACTATATTATAATATCTTTTAGATTTTATAAACCTAGATTCCTATTTCCTTAAAATAGCACCAAATCTTTCAAAACTCGAATATAAAGTTAATCTCCTTTTAAAAGCAAATAATTTACCCTCTCTAATTGCTACAACTTTAAATAAGTTAGAAAAGACTATTTATAACGCTATACAACGTATTAAAAATAAAAATAAAAAAGATTATAATATAAAAAAGATTAAAAAAGGCAGAGTTTTAAAGTTAACTTAAAGAGATAAAAGAAGTATTAATAGAGACTTAACTAGAAGTCCTAAAAAAGAAAATAAAAGACTATTAATAGAAAATAGTCTAAATATTACAAAAAGGACTTTACAATCCTTTTTAAAAGAAAAGGGCTACTCTATTAATATAAGTAAAAAAAAACCAATAATTAACAAAGAAAACGCTAAAAAAAGAGTAAAATACGCTAAAAAATAATTAAAAAATATTAAAAATATAAAACTAAAAAAAATAATATTTTCTGATAAGTCAGCAATACAAAGAGGTAAAGCTAAAAGGTAATATTATAGAAAAAGGGGTAATAATAAAGTTAGAAGAGAACTAGCTGTTAACCAATCACAAAGTAAGTTATTTTAACTTTTTAAAAACTTAAAATATATAACTTTTTATATATTTTTAAGTTATAGTTTTAGTTTTTTAATATTAATTATATTAATTATTTTATAGGCTACGATCTTACCCTACAAGTTTAGGATACAATTTAGATAGGAGGTAGAAGTAATTTAGTATTTATTAAAACACCTAATTCTTCTACTTCTTATACTAATAAGAACTATATAAATAAAGTCCTTATACCTAAGGTTAAACCCTATATAAAAAGGGGTAAGTTATATAATCTTTTTTTACCTCTTTGTTTATTAATATAATAATATATATATATATATATTATTATCTTATATTATAATTATAATCTTTATATTAATATTAATATAGGTTGGTAATTTTAACAAGATAACGTCCCTATTTATAAAACTAGGGACGTTTTAACTTAGTTTAAAAATAACAAAATTAAACTATTTCTTTACCTAGCCTATAGTCCTGATTTAGCCCCTATAAAAAATATATAGAGTTTATTAAAATTAGGCCTAATTAAAAATAAAAAGGCTAATTTAGGTATAGGAAATAGTTTAAATAGTATAAACGCCTTTAAAAAAGCTATTAATAAGGAGTAGCATAAAATACCTTAAGAAGCTATTAATAATTATATTTTATCACTCCCTAACCGTTATAAGGCGGTTATAGAAGCTAAAGGCTATTATACTAAATACTAGTAATATATTATTTACTAGTTTATTATTAAAAATGTGAAAAAGTGACTTTTATATATAATTATATAATTAATATATAAATATATAAAAATATTTAATACACTAATATAACTTATTATCTATTATTATATATATAAAAATAAGCAAATTTTACACCTTCAAAAAAAAGTTATAATAGCCTAAAGTAGGGCCCTAAAAGTTTTCTATATTCACTAATTTTTTATTACCCCTAAACCCCTTAGTAAGCAGCCCCTAACAGAGTGTATAGAATCTACTAGTCTTTCTCTTTAAAACGCTATTTTTTTCGTATTTTTTAGCCTACTAATAACAACGTTATATTATTTTAAAAAAGATATCTTTTTTAATTACTCTTTTTTTATTTCACCCCCCTGTATGTTATAATTAAATTATTATAGTAAACTAGATAATACTTATTATTAGAGTAAAAGGTAAATTAATACTATTTATAAAATAAGATAATTAAGATTAAATATATATATAATAGGCGAGTAATTAGGTAACCTAGTTACGTAATTAACCCGTAATTAAAGAGAGTATATAAGTCTTAATATTATAATATACCCCTTAAGTAAGCTATATTTAAGTAGTAAGCCTGTTTAGAAATCGCCTAAAATAAATTAATATAAATTTTATTTTTATAATATTCTACTATAAAGCTTACGGCGTGGTTAATTTTTTTTATTAAATTTTTCTTTTATAAATTTAAATACTATCTATTTTTATAGTAAGTTTACGGCTAAATAATTTATTTAGCTAATTACTTATAATAGCTTATTTTATTAGTTTATTTTAAGTAAAATTTATTTCTTATATTATCCTATAATTAGCTATTATTTTTTTTTTACTTAATCGTACCTTTTATATTTAGTAAATAGGTAATATTATAGACGTAGTAAATAGGTAATAGGTTATATAAGTAAAAGCGGCTCTGCTACGCTAGTTAGGTATAATAACTACTTAAATTATTCTTCTTTTTTTTTTTTTAGTTTATAATAATCTTTACTATAGTAGATAACGTTACTATTATTACCCTATTCTATCTATCTAAGTATTACTAACTAATTATAAAGTACTCTTAAATATTTTAGTACCTACTCTTTTATATATAATAAATAGTAATATAGCGACTGTAGTTATAGTAGTTATAGTAATTATAATAGTTATAGTAGTTAATTTATAAAAACTATTTTTTTTTAATCCTTTTAAATCGGATAATAACAACGATAATAATCTTTTAGTCTTAAATAATAATAGAGAAGAGTAGGACGGTAGTAGTTAAATAATTAATAAAAATAAGAAAAAACTACCTTCTAAGTCTAGTAAGTAGCTTATTTTAAACTATAAAACTTATATACGTAGCGCTCTATCTAGTAATTTAATAAAAACTTATTTTAAAAATTTTAATTTTATAAATACGCGCTACTAGTATTACGTAACCTATATATATAATTTATTATATATTTTACTAATTATATATTTATTATATATTACTAATTATTATAGTTCTATTAGTACTTATACTATTTATATAACCTTTATTAAGCTTATAATTAAACACGATACTACGAACACTAAAATAAGTAATTATATTTTAAATTTTAGTTTATAAATTATACTAATATTTTATAGCTTAATAATAAAATTATATTTACTTCTAAGGCTGTCTAGAAAATTTTTAAGTAGTATTAGACTTTTTTAGCGCTAGATACTAATATAGTATTACTAAGTAATTAAAATTTATTAGGCTCTTTTAATTAAAACTAATATTTAGATTTTATTTTTAGTAGCTAGGGCTATAATAATTTAGTTTATTAATATCCTTTTAAGCGTATTCTAGCTATTACTAATTTTTATTTAACACCCCGCTATTATCTATTTAAGTAGTATATAGCTAATAACGTTATTTAAGTAATAGACTAAAATATTAATTTAAAGGAAGATTTTACTAGCTACTTAAATAAATTTATTTTAAGTCTATATTAAAAGTATTTTAATCTATATTTAAGGGCCTACAATATATATATAAGATTAAAATAATAATATTATAATTATAATTATATACTAGAGTATTAAAAAATAAAGAGCAAGTTATACCCCTTTAACTAGAATTCTCTTTCTTAGATTTTTAGCCGCTTTTATCTATTTTAAACTTTAAGTTATTTTTATTTATTTTAGACTCTAAGCGAGCGTTTTTATTTTCGTAAAACTTAGAAATATAAGCGTAAGTAGCTATATAAGTTACTTAATAAAATTTTAGTTATACTATAATTATAATTATCTACTTTTCTTATAATATATTTTTTCTATTTTAACTTTTTTTTATTTAGATTTCTTTTATTTAAGATAGATAAAATTTAATAGGCTCTCTTCTCTTTACTTTCTACTTACTTAATAATTAGTAACTATATATTTTATAAATTAAGTAGCTTTTTAAAGCGTATAAATTATTATTACGTAAGCGTCTTTATTAATTTATTAGTAGGTATATCTCTAATTTATAAATAGATTATCTTAAATAATTTTTTTATATATTCTTAACGTAGCTATATATTCTAAATATTAATATAGTATAATTAAGTTGTAATTCTTTTATTAGCTTTAACTATAAGTCTAATTATCTATTAATTATTATAGTATATTTTTTAAATAGATTTTAAATTAAGCGTAATTTTGCGGAAGAAGCGTTTTAAAGCTATTATTTTTTTACTTATATATTTTAAAATAATTAGCTTAGTTTCTATTATTAAAGTAGTAATAGTAGTCTATTTAACTATTTTTTAAAATATTATACCCCTAAATATTATTATAATATAGCTAGAGAATAATTTTTTTACATTAAAATTATTAGTAAATAATACATCTCTATAAATTATATAATTAGGTTTATTATATTATCCGTATTAAATCGCCTACTAATAAGTATAATATAGGTAAATAATTACTCTATTAATAGCAGCAAAATATTATAGGCTTAGATTTATTAAAAACTATAATAGCTTTAAAATTAAAAATATACTATTTAGGCGAAGTATAATTACTATATATAAAACTAATTCTATATATTTCTAATATTACTTAATATTCTACTTAAAAGCTTCTTTAGTAAACTTAATAAGCTCTTTTAAAGAGAAAGGTATATTAGGAAAACTACTACTATTATTAAAATTAAATTTTTTTATAATTTTATTAATATATATATTATAAATAAGTATAACTATTTTATTTTTATAATTATAGATTATACTAACCCTAAAAAACTATTAAATAGGCCCCTTTACTTTAATTTTATATTTTAAAGTAATTTTGCTCTAAAGCTATTTTACTATTATTTTATAATTTTTATAATATAGTAGCAGAATATTATTTATATAAAATAAAATAAAGACTGTTTTTTTATAATTAAAAAAGAGATAAGACTCTTCCTTTAATACTATAAGCCTAATAGTATATAGTAAGCTTAAAAATTTTTTATACTAAAAATAAAGTAAGTTACGTAGGCTATATAATACTTAATTAAGCCTAATACATATATTTTACTTTTTAAATTTATTAAATAATTTATATATTACTAAATTCTTTATTAATATTAAAGTATAAAAAAATACTTTAATAATATTATACTATAGAATCTCTAAATTAAATTCCGCTATAAGTATTATTATAGTTTAAAATAATCTCGCTGTAAGTAGAGCAGTATATATTAATTATATTAAATTAATTTTCTAAAAATTGCCTTTTATAATAATATAAGTTTTATACTTAATAAAATATTTATCTTAATTAAATTTATAGGTCTAGACCTATTTTAATAGTAAAAATTAACTATTTACTTTTACTTTAGTAATCTTTTTTTAGATTTCGTTCTTTAGAAGCGTATTAATTTTAATATATAAGATTTTTTTTAAATTTATTACTAAGAGGATATAAAGCGAGTTACTTTTATATTATAAATAGTAGAGAAAAATTATTTTTATATATATAATAAGAATTATAGCGGGTAGGATAATTAAAAAATAATATTTTAAATATTTTTTTAAGTATTATAACTATTATTATAGTATTAAAAATAATATATATTTATAGCTTAGCGTATACCTCTATAGTGCTAGAAAAATATATATATATAAAATTAATTTAAAAATTATTATTTTATAAATTCGCAATTACTGTATAAGTACTTATAAAATTTATTTTACCCCTTAGCTAATTACTTAAATTATTATCCTTAGGTCGCCTTCTATAAAAGGGTAAATTTATATATTTAATTTTAAGTCTTTACTACTATAGCCTTCTACTTAATTATATTACTTAATCCTAATTACGCCTTTAGTAATTTTAAACTAATAGTATTTTTACTTTGCTTATAATAGTAAAAATATTATTTATAATTTAAAAGATAGCTATAGAGCGATTATATTCTAAATTTTAAAAATTATTTTTAAAATTTAATGAACTAGCTTCTTTAGTTTTATATATTTTTTAATAACTATTAGGTACTTTTTAATTTTTTATAAAATTACTTTAAGCGGTATTTAGCGCTAGCGTTACTTTTAAAATTATAAATTTTAATTATTTATCTAATATTATATAAAGTCTTAAATAATTACTAGTTAAGTAATTATCCTATATAACTATTAAGTTCTTAGTAATACTAAAAAGGGCTAAGCCTATTACTTTTTTACGCTAACTATAATTAGTATTTTTAAGTTTATAATTAGGGTTTAGATATTTATTATTTTTTATTTACTTATTTAACTAGCTTAGTAAACGTATATTATTAAATACTATGCCTAAGTTTATAAACTTATTTTTATAAAGTATCTTAATAACTAAAACTATTTTTTTTTTAAGTATTCTATAATCGGATAGCCTTTTATAAAAAAGTTTTTTATTAAAAATAATATTTTAAGTTATAATTACCTAATTAAGTACTAGAATCTATATCCTATAAATATTAAAAGTATAATAGCTTATTAAGTACTTAATATAACTTTATAGATTTATTTTAAATCTACGCTTATTACGGCCTGCTAAACGCTTCTTATTTAAAGGGTAAGTATAATAGTTATATATATAAATCCTACTCTAATTAGGGCGTAAATCTGCTATTATATTCTTTATAATTATAGGCTTTTACTATTTAAAGTACTATATAAACTAATTATTAAATACTTTATTTAGTAATCGTATCTTATAGGATAATAATAAACTTATTTTATATAACTATATTATAGTATCTATTATCGTAGGCTAAAACTTAGTAGGTAAATTAGTATTTAATTATATTTTAATTACCTTTAGGATTATTTTTTAGTCTGCCCTCTTAGTACTACTATTTAGTTTATAAATATATAGTAGAATTATAATAAATTTAATTTTTTAATTAATTACTTATTTTTTATAATATAAGTAATTATACTATAGTACTATAGTAGTATTATTATTTTAAATAAGTATATAAATCCTAAAATTATATTACGTAAAAAGTAGTTTAATAAAATTTTTAAAAACTTTTATAATTAATTTTAAGTCTTTTAAGTAGAGGTTATAATTATAAATCTTTCTATTAGAGTTATTCTTTAAAATTATACTTTATTACTTACCTAATCTGCCTATTAGTATATTAAATAGATTTTATAATATTTAAAAAAAATAGCCGTAGTAATTATTTTTTTAGTCTTTTAAAAATTACTTATATTATATAAGTAGTAAAATCGTATACGTACTTTAAATAAGCTATACTATTAATTTTAATATTTTAAGTATACTATACTAATACTTATAATACTATTTTTTTTAAATACCCTAATTACTAATACTATATCTGCTCGCTATTAATATAGGGATAATTAACCTATAATTTCTAAATCTTATAATTATCTATTATAGTATTAATTATAGGGTAAAAGGTAATTAGTTTATATTTAATAAATATAAGGTTATACTTGTATTATAGTTTTATTAAAATAATATTTTATTTTAGCGTACCTATACGTAAAATATAATTAAAATTTAAATACTAAATACTAATCTTCGCTAAATAAGCTTTAAAGATAATATTAATATAAAAGTCTTTTACTATTATAACGTTTTTAAGTATTATATTATTTATATAAGGGCTATTTATACTATATAAAACTTACTTTTAGATTTAGTCGCCTATTTTAATAATTACTAATACTTATATTTTAGTTTTAATATTTTTAATTTTAGTTACTTTTTTAAACGTTCCGGAAATGAGTATTAAAATATTATTAATAAAATATATAGTAGTACTACTATCTAAAATAATACTTTTTAAGAGAGGGTATACGCTAAATATTATAGTACTATAAACTCTTATACTCTCTTTATTTAATATAAATATTAAAAAATCTATAATAGTAGCTATAATTTTTTTTAGATATACTATTTTAGTATTAGTATTTACCTTTTAATTTTTAAAATCTTTTTTTTTAATTTTTATTTATAAATTAGTATATTTAGTCTATTATAAATAATTAAGCATCTTCTTTCTATTAGAACTAAAAAGTATAATTAGTAATAATTTTTCTAAGTATTTTTTTATAACTATAGTTTTAAGCCTATAGTAATAAATTAGCTTTTAGTAATAATAAGTAGATTTTAAGTATAGATAAGTAGGCTTACGCTTAGTTTAATACTTATTTTAATTTTTATTAGTATTTAAGTTAGTATTAAAGTCGTATTTACTAAATATTATAAATACTACTAATTTTTTTTATAATTAGTGCGTAGAGACTACTACTAAAATATTATAAAAAAGATATTTTTAATTTTATTTAAATTTAAAAGGGGTTATCTAAGTATTAAATTATAGGTAATATTATACTTTATTAATTATATTTAGTTAAGAGCGATTCTTTACTCTAGTATAATTAGAAAATTATAAATAATTATTTTTTCTTTTTTATTAAATATTTTATATATACGAGCTTTTTTATAAAAGAGCTTCTATTTATTATATTATTACTTAGAATTCTGCCTTTCCTACTTAGTTTTTTTAAAATAAGTATAGTACTATACTTGTATTAAATTTTATATATTAGTACTAGTTAGTATAAGATTAGTTCTAAATATATATATTATTTTTTAAAGCGTTAGCTTCTAGTAATTAAAAATTTTAATTATTATTAGCTTTAATATATTAAAGTATACTATTTTATTTACCTAGTCCCTAAGGTTCTTCAGACGATTATTATCTATAAACTAATTAGTAAATAGTATTTTATATTTTACTATCTATATAAAGTACTACTCTACTTATATTTTATATTTCTTAAAATTCTTTTTATATTGTTTTTTAATTATAGAATTATTAATATCTAAAAGGGCTAATTAAATAAAAAGTAAAGGGTACTATAGTTAATAATTTTTTATAAAATAATATTTTTTCTATTAAGGTTAACTTCTTTTTAGATTCCTTTCTATATAGTAAGGAATTAGAATTATATATACTAATTAGACTAGCTTAAGCGGCTTATTAATTAATAGAGTTTTATTAGAATTAAGTTAGTTATTATAATAGACTAATTAGTAGGTAATTAAAAAAAAAAGAAAATAAGCTTAGTTTAATAATTAAATACGTTAGTATAATAGTAAGAAATAATTAAAGTATATAAAAATAAGTACCTACTATCGTTAAGTTGCGTAGAGAGAATTATTTTATAGTTCTAAAGCGCTAGACTTATAACTATAGTAAACTAAATAATACTTATTATTAAAGTAAAAGGTAAATTAATACTATCTATAAGATAAGATAATTAAGATTAAATATATATATAATAGGTAAGTAATTAGGTAATCTAGTTACGTAATTAACTCGTAATTAAAGAGGGTATATAAGCCTTAATATTACGATAATTATTATATATTATATATTTTATATTTATATACTAATTGAATAAATAGTGTAGCTGTAGTGGCTTGGGGCAACTAAAAGAGGTTTTGAAAAGGAGGAGTATGTGTATATCCCTATACTTAATATATTAAAAAAGATTAATTATTACATTATTATATTATTATATTATTATATTATTATATTATTATATTATTATATTATTATATTATTTATTATTGTATTATTTTATTACTTTATTATTTTATTATTTTATTATTTTACTATTTCTTTTACGGTTTTATTATAGACTTTTTCTAATCCTATAATAATAAATTATTATTATAAATATTAGCTTATAAATAAAATAATATTTAATTTAATATACTCTATACTCTATTATTATGTAATTTTTTCTTTTATATTTTTAAATATTAGTTATTATTTAAATTTCTAAAATTACTTTACTATAATAGCTTTTATTAACCTATTATAAGGGCGTAATATTAGGAAAGAGTAACTTAAAAAAGTTACTTTTTTAAACATAATATAACTTTTTAGTTAAAAGGCTACAAAATATAAAAAAATATTTTATTTTAAAAAGAAATACTAGTAGATTCTATTTACTCTCTTAGGCGCTGCTTTCTAAGAGGTTTAGGAGTAGAAAAAAATTAGTAAATAAAAAAAACCTTTAGGGCTTAACTTTAGGCTATTATAACGTTTTATATAAGGTGTGAAATTAACGTATTTTTATATATATAATAATAGATATTATATTAGTATATAGATTATTTTTATAGATTAATATATTAATTATATTATTTAATATACTTCGCGAGCTTTGTAAAGTCGCAGTATATTATATAATAAATACTTAATAAATACTAAATAACTTATATAATTATATATAGGTAGTATAAATTTTAAACCTATAAAAGTTTTACTCTATTATATTAATAAAAGTTATATTACCCTACTAAATATAGTAATACTTTATTTATATTTTACTTATATATTTATAGATTAGTAACGACTTATAATTATCCTTAAGATAATTAGTAATTACTACTTATAATTATATATAAGGTAGTTAATTAATCTAGTTACTAAGCGTGTAAGCTTTAGAATTAATAAAGTTATTAGGCGGTTACTTAGTACTTATAATAGAATATTTCGCCTTTAAAGCTATTAAGTCTAGTTGTTCTATATACTCTATACTAGATTATTACCTACTTAAAGTATTTTACTATATTCTATTTTTATAGATCTTTTTTATGTCTAAAATATATATTATTATATTAATCTTGGATAGGTACTATATATATTTATATATTAATCGAACAAATAGTGTGGCTGGGGTAGCTTAGGGCGACTAAAAGGGGTTTTAAAAAAAGAGGAGTATGTGTATACCTTTATACTTAATATATCGAAAAAGTAGATAGGTACTAACTTATCGCCTATTATACTAAATACTGTTAGTAGTAATAATACTCTAACCTAATATAATGTCTAAAATTGACGAAAACGCGATCCTTCTACTTATATATAACTTATTAATAAGTTTTATACTAACCTACGCGTACGCAACCTTCTAGTAAAAAATATCCTCTTTAAATATATTATTCTTAGTTACTGTAAAATCGTTTTTAGGATATAAATATTTTATACTAATAGAATAAAAGTAATATAATAATAGATAGTTTAGAAAGAAGGACTAAGAGACTCTATATTATTAAAAGAGCTAGAAATATACTTACGGTAATTACGATCTTAGACTTAAACTAATAAAATAAAATAAATTTATTAATACGCTTATAAGATTAAAAAAAAAGATTTATATATTATAAACTCTAAAGTAGTCTACTAGAGCGCGCGATTTAGATAAGTATATACTTTTATTTTTATCTAGTAAGTATTACTAATTAAATAGTAAATACTATAGGTAGTATAAGTACTAATAATAGTAAGTATAACTTTTATTTTATTTTATAAAACTACTAAGTAAACTAGGTATACGTAACTTACTTTACTAGTAAACCTTTAGGTAGTATTATTCTTTTAGTAGAAAGTTTAATAAATACTATAATAACTTAGTATAGAATTAGGTAAAAAAATATTACTTTAAATTACGTAATATGTCTATTATAATATTATTAATTTATAATATTAGTAGATAGGGTATAATATAATAAATATAAAATATAAAAGAATAAATAAGCCTTTTATACTTCTGTTTAGGAGTGATATTAATTATATAATTATATAAAAAAGTTACTTTTTTTAATTTTTAATAATAAAATAGTAAATAATAAATTACTAGTACTTAGTATAGTAGCTTTTAGCTTCTATAACTACCTCATAACGGTTAGGGAAAAATAAAATATTATTATTAATAACTTTTTATAGTATATTATTTTACTTTTTTATAATAACTCTTTTAAAAGAGTCTATACTATTTAAATTTAATTTTATGCCTAAATTAACTTCTCTATTTTTATTTAGTCTAGATTTTAAATATCTTTATATATTTTTTATAGGTACTAAATTAGTGTTATACGCTAGGTAATAAAAAACTATAATTTTATTATATTTAAACTAGTTTATAATATATATTGTTTTATATATAGGGGAGTAATCTTATTATAATTACTGGCCTAAATGTATATTAATATTAAGATTATAATTATTATATAATATATATTTATATATATATATATTATTATATTAGTAAACAAAGTGGTATAAAAACTTAATATAACTTACTTCTTTTTATATTTAATTTAACTTTAGGTATAGGGACTTCATGTATATAATTTTTTTTAAGTATAAGTAATAAAAAGATTAAATATTTTAATAAATACAAAATTAGTTTTACCTTCTAACTAAATAGTATACTAAACTTAGAATATTACATTGTAGTCTATAAAATAATTAGTAAAATTATAATTAAAAAAATAAAACTATAATATAATAATAGATAAAAACTAGTAGATTATAATATATTAAATATTTAAAATAGCTTACTTTTTAATTATCTAATGGCTAATTATTTTTTAATTTTATTATTACCCCTTTTTTTATAATACTTTTTTTTAATTTTATAGATTTATATTTCTAACTTATTAAAAAATATAATATATTTAAAATTTATATTGTTAATATTTTAAATATTATCTTGAGCGTATTTCTATTATTTTTAAGCGGTTTCTTTATTTATAATAAGTTATTTTTTACTTATATTAATTATATAATACTTCTTTTTTAAAACTCTTTATAATTATGTTTTTATAATCTCCAGTTTACTATTTAATAGTATTTATGTATTTTCTATTTTTAGACTTCTAGTTAGGTCTTTATTAAGAACTCTTTATCTCTTTTTATTAACTTTTTTATATCCCCTCTATTAACTTTTTTTATATTATAATTATAATTTTTTAATACGTTATATAGTATTATAAATACTTTTTTCTAACTATTTTAAAGTAGTAGTAATTAAAGAAGAAGAACTATTTACTTTTAAGAATATATTAACCTTATATCTAAGTTGTAAAATAGTTAGAGTTATATTAAGACAATAGCAATTTAAGTTTATAAAAGTTAAAAGATATTACAGGGGGGTAAAAGTAAAAAAGAGTACTTAAATAATTTATTATTTTTAAAGTTATATAACTTATTATATATATATTTATATATTAATCGAACAAATAGTGTGGCTGTGGTGGCTCGGGGCGACTAAAAGGGGTTTTAAAAAAGGAGGAGTATGTGTAGAGCTTTATACTTAATGTGTTATAACTTATTAAATTAGTAAGCTAAAAAATACAAGAAAAATAGCGTTTTAAAGAGAAAAGATAGTAGATTCTATTTACCCTATTAGGGGCGGCTTACTAAGGGGTTTAGGAGTAAAAAAAAATTAGTAAATATAGATAATCTTTAAAACCCTACTTTAAGCTATAATAACTTTTTATTTAAGATATAAAATATAGTTATATTTATATATATTATAATAGTACTTATAATATATAAGTATATAAACTATTTTTATATATTTATATATTATTTATATAATTATATATAAAAAGTCACTTTTTTAATTTTTTAATAATAAACTAGTAAATAATAAATTACTAGTACCTAGTATAGTAGCCTTTAGTTTCTATAACTACCTTATAACGGTTAGGGAGGGATAAAATATAGTTATTAATAACTTCTTATAGTGTATTATGCTACTCCTCTATAATAGCTCTTTTAAAGGCCTTTATACTATATAAACTATTTTTATACGTAAATTAGCTTTTTTATTTTTAATTACTCCTAATTTTAAATAACCCTATATATTTTTTATAAGGGCTAAATTAGGACTATAGGCCAGGTAAGAAAATAGTTTAATTTTTTTATTTTTAAATTAAGTTAAAACATTTATAGTTTTATAAATAGGGACGTTATCTTATTACAATTACTAACCTAAATTAATATTAATATAAAGATTCTAATTATTATATAAAGAGAGGTAATGTATAGCGTCGAGATACTAGTCTAAAAAAGGTATAGGCTAAAAAAAGTTATGTCCCCAGATACAGTTATAAAAATAAGCGTATATAAGAATTACTAAAAATAATTTTATTTTATTTTTAAATTATAATATATTATAATAATATATATATATATATATATATTATATTAATAAAAAATAAGGTAAAAAAGTATTATAAAACTTATCCCTTTTTATATAGGGTTTAACCTTAGGTATAAAGACTTTATTTATATAGTCCTTTCTAGTAGAAAAAGTAAAAAAAATTAAGTATTTTAATAAACACTAAATTATTTCTACCTTCTACCTAAATTATATCCTAAACATATAGGGTAATATCTTAGCCTATAAAATAATTAATATAATTATTATTAAAAAACTAAAACTATAACTTAAAAATATATAAAAAGTTATATAATTTAATATTTTAAAAAGTTAAAATAACTTACTTTATAATTAACTAATAGCTAATTTTCTTTTAACTTAATTATTATCTCTATTTCTATAATATTGCTTTCTAATTTTACTCATTTGTATTACTAACTTATTAGAAAATATAATTTTTTTTAATTTATATTTTTTATATTTTTTTATTTTCTTTAGCGTAGTATAATTTTTTTTTGCGTTTTATATATTTATTATAGGTTTTTTAGTACTTATATTAACAGAGTACTTTTCCATTTTTAAAAAGATTTATAAAGACCTTTTTATAATATTTAGATTATTTTCTATTAATAGTCTTTTATTTTCTTTTTTAAAACTTCTAGTTAAGTCTCTATTAATAATTCTTTACTTTCTTAGAGTTAACTTTGTTATTCTATTTTTATTAACTTTTTTTATATTATAATATTATATTTTTGTTTATTTTTAATACGTTAGATAGTAGTATAAATAGTCTTTTTAGGCTTATTTAAAGTAGAAATAATTATAGAAATAGAGATATTTATTTTTAAAAATATATTAAATTTAGATTTAAGTTTTAAAAAATGTACCGCTATTTCAAGGAAATAGGAATATAGATTTATAGAATTAAAAAGATATTATAATATACTATAATATTAATAATATATTACGTAAGCAGTAATTATATAAGTCTTAATAAAAATTTTATAATTAATATAATTTTATTACTAGATTACTAATCTACTTTTAAAAACTAGTTACGTGACCTATACTAGGCCTAAAAAATTATAGTTAAAATTATAGTTAATTATATTTACTAACTAAAATGTTATAGGAACCTAAAAAAGGGGTTAACAAATTTACTATATTTAGGTAATTTTAATTTATTATATGTAATTTATAAGTAGTAACTAAAATTCTTATATATATCTCCTTGGTTTTTTTTTTAAAATAATATAATTTACGTATATTTAAACTTGTTAATTAATTTTATATAAATTTTTAAAAACTATAACTTTTTTAAGTACTGTTTTTAACTTTCACCCCCCTGTATTATATACTATATATGTATTTATATATTAATTAAACAAATAGTGTAGCTGTAGTAGCTTAGGGCGACTAAAAGAGATTTTAAAAAAGGAGGAGTATATGTATAAGTTTATACTTTATATACTATAATATTAATAATATATTACGTAATTACTAATTATATAAGTATTTTATAAAGAGAGGTAGAGTATAGCGTTAAGACACTAGTCTAAAAAAGGTATAGACTAAAAAAAGTTATATTTTTATATATAGTTATAAAAATAAGCGTGTAAAAAACTATAAATAATATTTTTATTTTAGTAAGATTTAAACTTATAGCCGTAGTATATAGCTTAGCGTATAGTTTAGTAAGCTAAAGTTTAGTATACTAGTAGTATTAGGCTACTATTACTTCTACTTTTTTTTTTTTTGCCTAAACTACTGTAGTACTAGTAATACTATAATACGCCTACTCTACTATATTAATATTATTATTATTAAAGTTATATAATAGGATTTAAGTAGCGTTTATTCTTAGTAGCGTAGCTTATAAAATATAGTTAGTTAACATTTATAGATATACTAATAGTAATTTTATATATTACTATTACTTTTAATAAGACTATAATAACTAAGCCTTATATACCTATTTATAAAAGTATATTTAATAATAACTTATACGTACGAGCGGTAGAGGCAGTTATAAAATATTTTTTAAATATACTAGTATACGCTATAGAAGCCTTTAATATACTAAAAAAGGGATATTATAATACTACCCGCCGCTTACTTACTAAAGCTAAAAGAGATAGATATAAGGTAGTAATAATAGTAGAAATAGGTATTAAGTTATATATACTAGTATAATACGTCTAAATACTATATAATAAAAATAAAAATATTAGCCCGGCTATACTATAAGATAATAAGCTATAATAGCTTATAGTAATGTTATATAAAAAAAAAGTAGTAGTAGAAGAAGAAATAAACTTTATATTAGAGATAATAGACGGCGGGTAGTTATAGAAAATACTTAATATAGTAGTAATTACTAAATTATACTAAGTAACTTACTAGTAGTAGGTTATAAAGTATAAAATAGATATAGCGGCTACTACGCGTAAATAAAAAAAGAAAGAGATAAATAGGTATATTAAGTTATAAAAGCGTATATATATACGCCTAAATATTAATAGTATTTATATATTAATAAAATACAGGCAGATGATTTAAAAAACTATTTATAGATAGGTAAATAGTAGCTCTTTAATACTAGCTATATTATCTAAAAAAAGATTAACTTAATAGTTAGATATATAATAATAACTATTATTTATAATAAGCAAAGCCGTAAAGACGCTACTATATAAGTATATACTATATTTTTACTAATTATATAAATTTATTATTATATAATAAATTCTTAGTAAATATTAAATTACGTAATCTACTCTAGTTAGAGAATAGTATAATTAGAATTTTAGTTAAATATATTTACTAACTAAAAAGTTATAGGGATCTAAAAAAGGGTTTTAATAAATAACTATATTTAGGTAATTTTGATTTATTATATATATTAACTAAGCGGTTATTAAAATAATTATAAATTCTTCTTCCCTATTTCTTTAAAATAATATAATTTACGTATTTATAGGCTTAGTAATTAAATTTATATTAATTTATAAAAGCCTAACTTTTTTAATTACTTTTCCTTAATATTACCACCCTGTAACTAGTATATTACTTATTAAAAGGTATTTAATTTTATAACTCTCTTTTATATAATATTAGTGTAGTTATATATATTTATATTTATATATTAATTAACTAAAAGGGTGTGGCTATAGTGGCTGTGTAGGCGACTAAAACGGATTTTAAAAAAGAAGGAGTATATATATGCCTTTATACTTAATATGTTACAAAGATTAGGAAAGACTTTTTATAATTATATATTATATATATTTATATAGGTTAAACGGGTAGTTATATATTTATTTTTACTTTTAACTAGTCCTATTATCTACTAATTATTATAGAATATACGTTATATAGTTTTAATATTTAAAATAAGTTTTTTAAAAAGCGTTTTAGAACTAGAACGTCTTTATTTATATATTTAAGTATAAGGAGCTTTACTTTAGTAATTAATAGTATAATAATGGCCTATTTTATAGTCTTCTAAACAATTATTTTACTAAATAATATAATAATATAGTTATATATAAATAATTAACTTTTTAAACTATTTATACATAAATTATTTTAGTATATATTATGTCGATATAGCTTCTATAGATAAACGTAAAAAATAAATAAATTATTTAAATAGATTTTTTATTTTTTATATTTAAATAAAGCTACGCTTTTAGTATAGTAACTATATTTTTTTAAAAAATAAGTACTAGCTAATATACAAGTTTTTATAAAATAGTTTTATAATATTTTACGTATAATAATAAGAAACGTAGCGCACAGTAATATATTAATAAATATACTAAAAATATATTTACTAATTATAATAAGTTAAAATAGTACTAACCTCTTTTAATCTAGTACTAGATATCTATTTATAAAGAAAAAAAAATAGTACTAATAGCTCACGCCGTTGCTAGTATACTATAAAGTATTAATATATATTAGCGTCTTCGGTACTATATATATATAAAATTATAGAAAAAAATATAATAGAATAGTCTACTACGCTAGAGTGTTGTATTAGATTTCTTTATAAATATTATATATACTATTTACTATACACCGTATATTATATTTTAACAACTAAATAACTCTATAAAAGTAATATTTATAGTAATTTCTACGTAACCGAATTTATTACTATACTAGTAATAATAAAACTTTTCGTATAAATCCTTTTACTAATTACTTTTTTAAAACCTAGTATAATATTATACGGTTTAATTTTTTATAAGTAATTTATTAGTATAAAATAAATAATAATTATAATAACTATAAACTATATTTTTATAAAGAGAGAACCGGTTAAGCGTACGCTATATTTATAATAATAATTATTACTAATATACTAACCTACGTAGTTATAAATATAATAAACTTTAAAAGTTTTTTTATAAGTAATCTAAACTATATCGATAGGTAAAAGTAATAACTTTTAACTATAATAAAAGACTAGAATAATCGTAACTACGCTACATTTAAAAATAAAATAGTATAATATACTATTATTCTAATAGTAGTATAATTGTAAAACGTAAGTAATTTAGTCACTATAATATTAGTAATAATATAAATCCTATAAAAGCTATATATAAAATATTAAATATAATAGATAAATATAATAAACGCAGTAATAATATATAAAAAAAGTAAGAAAAGAAGTATTATAAACTGCCTATAAGTATAGGTAAGATAATATATAGTAGTTTAAATATAAAATATAATAATTTAGGTATAAAGAAAATAGATAATTAGTACTAAAAAAAATAAAAAAGACTATTTCTTATTATATAAAACCTATTAATAAGTACTATAATAACACATCGGAGCTAACTGTTACAGTTAAGTATAGACTAAATAAATTATAAGTTATAGGTTTTTATATACGCTATATTAGTTTACCTAAAAATAAAATCTATTAAAAAATATAATTATACATTCTACTATAGTAAAGTACTTTTTATGTAAATTTATTAAAAAATAAAAAAATTTAAAATAATAAATACTATATCTAGTTATAATACAATAATAAGATAAAATATAAAACTAATATACTTTTACTATATTTTAATTTTAATTTTAGTTACTTTTTTTTAACTAGCTTATTTAAAAATAAAATTATTAGTAAAATAAATACTAAATTAATACTTTTAAACTGCTTTATAATTGTTTTAATATATAGATTATAAATTAGTATAATTATTTATTCTTATTAATGTTATTTTACTTAAATTTTAAAATACTATTTTATAGCTTTACGCTTTTTTATATTTTATATTTTTTAAAGCTTATTACGCAGTTATAAAGCTTCTTATTAATATATTTTATAGTATAAAAGTAAAAAGTATCTATATAAATAAGTATAAAGATGTTATAATTCATATTAAAAATTAAGTAAACCTTTTTTTTAGTAGATTAGTCCAAGCTTAGCTAAACTAATTAAAATTTTTATAGTATATATATTTATGTATTAATTAAATAAACGAGTATAGCTATAGTAGTTATTATTTTATATTTATCTATAGGAGCTGTATTAACTTAGTACTAGTACGCTACGTTTTTATTTAATATAAAAATAAGTAAAAATAATAATACTATAATTAGGACCTATTAAATATTAAATTTTGTAAATATTACAGCTAGTAAAGTAATACTTTAAACTAATAACTTATTAGACTAGAATAGTAATAATAGCAAAGTAATAGCTATAAAATAGTTATAAAGTATTTATAGATTATTATTTTAAGCAGAACTATAGGCAGAACTATTAAATAAAACTATAGGTAAAACTATAAACCGTATATAGCGTATTTAAAATAATATATAAAGTAGCCTTCTTTTATTTTTATAAGTATAAAAAATAAATTTAGAAATCTTTTTAATATAATTAAAATTAAATTTTTATTTTCTCTTTATTATATCTACGTTAGCGATTAAGTATTTAATAATTAAACTAAGTAATCTATAGTAGAGAGTATAAACTTTTATTAATAGTAATAACTAGTTAAATTATATTAAAAACTACTATAATGTCTATCTCTACGTACTATAAGAGGCCGGCCTACTTAATAAACTAGATTTTTTAATTAATATTGTTAATACTAACTGAATCTTACTAGGTCTCTTTTTACTTAAAATAGTTATAATTCTAAAACTTAATAATACCTATACTTTTTCGACACATTAAGTATAAAGGTATATATATACTCCTGTTTTTTAAAACTCCTTTTAGTCGCCCCGAGCCACTAAAGGCACACTATTTATCCGATTAATATATAAATATATAATAATACCTATAAGGATGCTAAAGTCTACTTTAAATTATATAGTAATATAGTAAACGTTATAATATAATAGCGTAAAAGAGATAA
This sequence comes from Pleoardoris graminearum, assembly GCA_030770415.1. Taxonomy (NCBI): domain Eukaryota; kingdom Fungi; phylum Ascomycota; class Dothideomycetes; order Pleosporales; family Didymosphaeriaceae; genus Pleoardoris; species Pleoardoris graminearum. Next base: position 154,646 of record JASEKS010000186.1, read on the forward strand.
AGTATTTTTATTTAAAATAGAGAACGGTGGTAGCGGTAGTAATAGTAGTAATAATAATAATAATATTTTTTAAAAAAAAGACTTTTTTAAAGTAGTAAAAAATGCGAAACTCTAGGGAAAAAAAACTTATTAAAGTAGTTAGAATTATCTAGACGCGTAAATATATATATAGAGCTTTAAAATAAATAATAAAAAAAGAATATACTACGGCGGTATAAAGTAGTTATATAAAAGCTTACTATTAGAGAAGTTAATAGTTAATATAAAAAAATAAAACAATTTTATTTAAAATACTACGTTAAATTTTAATACTTTAATAGTTATTATAAAAAAATTAAAGAATTTTATTACAAGTACTACGTTATATTTTAATACCTTAATAGCTATTAAAAAAGTGCTAAGTTATTAGTACTAGTAGAAGGGTTATTATAGTTTCTATATAAAAAGTTTATTAAGAGCTAGTGATAATAACGTTATATAGTATAAGTTTAAATAACTAGTCTAGAGTTATGTAACATTACGGTAATAACTCTAAAAAAGTAGAATTATAGTAGTTATATAGGTAACTAAAAAGAGTATTAAGAAAGAAGGAGTATATATATACCTTTATACTTAATATATTAAAAAACGTTTTATATTATAGTATAGATATTATAATTTAGGTATTTTTATTTTAAATAAAAGTTTACTATCGTAGTAGGATACCTTAGAACGAATATTATTAGTTTATAAAACTTTTTAGAATAGAGTATTTATTTCTCCTTTACGTATATATAATATAGCTCTTTGGCGCTTTTATTTATAAAACTAGTTTCTATTTTTTAATCTTAGAATTTAGTAATTTTTAGATTAATTTTTTTTTATAGTTATAAGCCCGGCGTTTTAAAAGTTAAAAACGATTTTCCCTACGCACTTAATTATTAGAAATTCTATTTTCTAAAACTCTAATTAATTCTTTAATATTTTATTTAAAAGCTTTTAGTTTTATAGATTTAGTAAGTATTACTTTATTTATATACTAATAATAAATTTTATATTTTTAACTATTAAATACTTAGTACGTCTTACGATTAATAATCCTTTAAGTATTATAATAATTAAAACTATTTTATTCTTTTAAACTAATAATATCTATCTTACTAATTTAGTAAGTAAGCTAACTTAGTATATATAACTGAAAGTATAGTATATACTTTACGGCGTTTAGAATTTTATTAATTTTAATTTTAAAAGTATTAATAATCTTAATAATCCACTTTTAATATTAAAGCTTTTATATATTTTAAAAGTATCTAAAGCTAAAATTATAAAAATTTACTATAACTATACTACTAAAATAGTTATATACTAAATCCGCTTGTCTAATTATACTACTAAAGTAAACTAAGTAATATATATTTAGAACTAGATTAGTATAATAGTGGTTTTAGAGCTTATAAATACTATTTAAATATACTACGCTATTAAGAGAAATATTTTTACTTACTTAATTATTTATTATTTTAAATAAGAGCTTTTAACTACTAATACAGTAGCTAAAAATATTATATAATAATAATACTATACTTATTTAAAGAAATTAAAGTATAAAAAATTAACTTTTAAGCTATAATATCGTAAATAGAAAGCTGTTTATATAAAAATAAAAGTATATAAGCTTAGTAATATTTCGGATAAGCTAGTTATTACTAACTTTTTTACTACTATTAGTAAGAAATTAATACTTAATTAGGTAGAGTAGATATGCACAACCTAAGCCTAAAAATTAATATTTAAAAATAAAGAGCTCTCTCTAATAGAAGTTAGAAAAATCTTTTAAGTAATATTATAAAATAGAACTACTAACTTAACTACTATAAGCTTTAAAATTTTTATAATATTTAGTAAATAGAGTTTATTCCTCTAATTAAATAGCTTATCGTTATAAAATAAGAATAAATTATACTAATACTTTTATATATTTAAAGAATACTATTAAAAACTTACTAAGTACTATTACTTATAATTAGTATTAATAGATACTTATACTAGTTAGATCGTGCTGCTTTTTAAATAAAAAATAAAAAAAAGCTTTTTAAGCGCCTTAAACTTAATAAATTTATAGCTCTTTATAATATACTTTAGTAAAAGGGATAGTATAAAAAAAATATTTTATAGGGTAAGGGGTCTAATAAGCTAAAATTTTTTAGCTTTTTTATATATACAGTTATTAATCCTTCGTTTATTATAAGTAATAAATTAAAATAAAGTAATAGTATATATTTTATTTAAAATTATAATACTTATACGTTTTTTAAAAATATTATTATTAATAATAGTACTATTTTACATTTTATAAATAATAGATATTAACTTATTTTAAAATTTTTTAAAAAAACTAATAGTATCTATACTATTAAGGCTAAAATATAAACCTTTTTAATTTTTAGTATAAAAACCTAAGTAATTAAAAACGCTTTAAACGGCCTAAATAAAAAAATTATAAAAGACCTTATATTAAAGAATATAGCTATTATAAAAGAATTTTATCTAAATATAATATTTAAAGCTTACCTATATAAGAAGGGGCTTTAGTATTTAGGCTTAGATAATGTATTATATATAAAATTTTTAAAATAGAGCCTTATACTTATAATATTTACTTATAAGTATAATTTTATATTTATTAAATATAAGCCTTTATCCTTTTATTATTTAGTATAAAACGTAATACTAGTATATTAAAAGTTTTATTTATAGTTAATATATCTACGTGTTAATACTAAGAATATATAGTACTAAAGCGTAAAATATTTAAATTAAAAAATTTTATATACTCTAGTCTAAAAAGCGTAAAAGATTTATATTTTAAATAATAAATATATATATTATAAGTAATATTTCTTTATATATATAGTTTAGGTAATTATATAAAAATTAAAAAAAAAGTTATTATTATTATAATAGTATATTTGCTAGGATCTCTTTAATATATCTAAAGAGAGGCTTAGCGAGTAGAAAATATTACTAATTAAAAATAATTATAGTAGGAAGGTTTATATATAAAGCTTATAAGTAAAGTTACTTTTAAAGCTTATAAAAGTATTTTTAAGCTTTATTATATAAGTATATATCTAGTATAAATTTAAGATTATAAAAATCTTTTAAGATAATAATATTATTACTTATCTATAGCACGGAAAATCGCGCTTTAAAAAATAAATAAAAAAGCTTAGTATAAGTATTAAAATATTACCTCTTTATATATATAAGCTAAACAGCAACGCTAAACGTATTAGCTAAAAAATTATTAATAAAGCTATTATTATAAGACTTAGTATAAACTTACTAAAAAAGCTTTAGCTAAAAATTATAAAAGTAACTATAGTATTTTATAGTATTAGTTTCGTAACTTTTAAAAGTATATAATTATTAAATAAAGTCTTTATAGCTAGTTTAAATAGTATTTTTATTATTATAAACTTAAACTTATAAAATACTAAACGGTAGATTTACGTCTAAATTAAAATAATAAATATATTTATAGTTATTATATATATTTATTAAATAGGGATTGCGTAGTTAGACGTAATAGGTATAAATTTAAAATAAATATATATATTTATATTAAATATTTAATTAGTTACGTAGCTTTTAACATTTATAAAATATAAGTATTATTATTTAATTAAGTTATTATAACGCGTAATATTATATTTAATTAAACTTATTTTTATAAGAGAAAAGAAGATTAGACTGTTCTATAAGAAGAGGCTATAAAACTTATAAATATTTTATATATTATTAAAATTATAGATATAGGTAAGGCGTTTTTTTTTTTTTTTTTTTTAAAAAAATAAGCCTTTTATTAAGGCTACCTAACTATTTAAGGAAAGTATTTTATCTTCTAAATAAACTAGAACCGGCTCTTTAATTTCCTAATTAGGTTATTATTTACTAAATAGTTATACTAAGACTACTAATTTATTATCTAATTAGGACTAGTTTACTACGCTAGGCCTATTTAGGTATAGAGTTTTATCTTATCTAACTTTAGATAGTAATTTTAGCCTAAATATTTTACTTATACTTTTAGATATAACGCGTTTTACGTAGAGATTTTAGCTTCCTGTAGTCTTATATTAATTTCTTAGTAGTATTCTATACTTCTAAAAACTTTACTTTTTACTAGTAAAGTAGGCGCATTTAAAGAATACTATAATAAGGAGAGGAATCGAACCTCTAATATATAAATAACGTTAAAATTTAACGAATCTATACATTTCCAGGCACTTGCCCACTGTGCCACCCTACTAGATAAGGCGTTACTAAAATTTTTAATATATAAGTCTATAACTCTAATAAGCTAAAAATTAATAAAAATATTGCGTAATGTAAGTAGCAGCTTAAGAGTACTTTAGTATAGATTTTATTTTATTTTTTTTAACTAGTTAGGTAAGTAAAGCTTTATATAAGTAGTATATATATAAGCTATTAATATAGCTAGCTAATAGCCGTAAATCTATATATTATATAATATAGATATTAGTTTAATCTCTCTTTAGTCTACTCTAAAGCCTAAAAAACTTAAAAATATAAACTTTAAAAAAGGTAAATATTTTAATATTTTTTATAAAATATATTTTAGTATAATAGTAAAATAGTTTAGAGTAAAGAGCTTATAAAATTATTAAATACTAAGTAAAAGTTTATTTAATACTGTTACTTAAATTAGCGATATAAAGCTTCTTTTATAAAATAAAATAATTAATATTCTAACTTATAGAACGTAGGGACCTATAAAAGACTATAGCCTAGTTACTTAATAGAGCTAAAGGTAATATAAATTAAATTTTAAAAATTTTAATAAACTAAAAAGTAAAAATAAAAACTTATTTAGTATTTATATATTATTAAGCCCTAACCTAAAAAGTAAGCTATTATATAATATAAAGCTTATAAGTACCTTACTTAATAGTATAGATAGCTCTCTCTAATATAACTTTATAAATATATTTATTTCTAGTATAAACCTTATATAAAAAGAGTATAAAGAGCTTATAAGTATTAATAATATAGTTTAAATTGCTATACAGTATAGGGCCTTAAGAAAAATAATATTTTAAAATAAAATTTATATATACCGTAATAAGCTTTTAAAAAAGCTAGTAATATAAAAAGTAATTTTTTTAAATTTACTTAGTCCGCTTTTTTACTAGACTATATATAAAAAATAAACTATACTTTTTAAAAAATAAACTTAGTAAATAGTCGCGAGTTTTAAAAGTACTAAATAACTACTTTTATTTAAGTAGATATTTACTTATAAGTTTAATTAGAATAGTTATTTTATAAAGTATAAAACTTGTCTTATTATTAGAGGCAACCTCTAGTTAAAAAATATACTTTTATTAATATATACTATAACGCTTGTAGCGTACTTCTTTTATATAACTATAGTAATTATAATAGAGTTTAACCTTAAAATTTTATAGCTTAATATAATTAGTATATTCTTTAATATACTAATAAACCCCTTAAACTTAGTATAGTATAAACTCTCTAATAGTTATAAATAAAAAAAATAATTATATAAAGCTAAATTAAGCTCTATATAGCCTAAGTAACTTACTTATACTATAGTATAAGGAATTTTCTAGTATTTAAAGTAAGCTTAGCCTTATCTATGTAAAAAAAAAATTTTACTTATTTTTTAACGCAGATTATAAAATCTTTATACTTTTTTATATAGATAATATTCTACTTTTATACTATAAAATTTATTAATAAGAAGCTTTTAAACTGCATAATAAGCTCTTAATAATATATAAAAATAAAGTACGCAGAGCTATAGAATAGTATTTTAAAATATATTAAATAAAAATTAAAAAAATTAAATAATTACGCTAATCTATAATTTATATATTAAAAAGATTATAAAGAAATTTAGAGTAACTAATATAGTATTTTCCTTACTAACGACTTTACTATTAGAAGAGCTAGTTAAAAATAAGAGAGAAGTAATAAAAGCTAAAATTAAAGTATATTAGAAGTATATTAGTTTTATATTTTATACTACTATTATATTACGACTAGATATAGTATTTACTATTTTAAAACTCTTTTATTTTTTAAATAATTTAAGTAAAAGTTTTTTACTATAATCGAATGTATAATTATATTGTTTTATAAATTTTACATTTAAGTAATTTAATATAGCGTATATAAGGATTTAAAACTTATAATTTATTTAAACGCTTTATTTATAAATAGTTTAAAAAGTAAATAATTTTTATATAATTATATTATTATATTATTTAAGGGTATAATTATTTAACAAACTATAAAGTAGGTTAATATTATAATATTAACTACTAAAGTAGAGCTCTATACGCTTAAATATATAAATAAAAAAATAATAGCTCTAAAGCGCCTTTTTAAAAAACTTATTTTAGATTTTAGAGCTACGTAGCGTATATTCTATAATAACTAATAAATAATTAGGCTAGTTATAGGTAAAAAAATAAGCGTATAACTATCTATTTACGCTATATAGATATACAGAATATATAGCCATGCTAAAAATATTTAAAAATAAGTTTTAAAATTAAATACCTTTAAATAAGTAATATACTAACTAATAGGTTAATAAAAGCTTTTTTAGCTTTATAATTCTAAAGATTTAAAGAGTACCTAAATTTTAAGAATATAAAAGGAAAAATTACTAAACTAAAATTTTAAAAAATTATATAATAACAGACCGGAAAGCGCTTTAAATTAAATATTAAATAGTTAATAAGCTACTATTTATAATAATAAATTTAAAGCCCTAAAAGTGTAGAAAAGATAATAAAATAATAAAAATCATATAATAATTTTAATAAATACGCTTATTAGAGTAATAATTTAACTAGTTTACTAAACTTTTAAATCGCTTAAGCGCAGTATAAAGTAATTTTATTTAAATTATTATTTATAGTATTACTATTTAAGTTTTTATCTATTTTAATTATCTGCCTAATAGTAGTTTATAATTTATTAAACTATATTATTTATAAAATCTACGTTAGTAAAGATAAAAAAAAGTAAATTAAAAAATTATACTAATTTATAAGTAAGCTCTTTCGCCTTCTTACTATAGAGCGGCTTATAATAAAATAAAAAATACTTAATAATCGTTTAAATATAATTAAGACTATAATAGTAAGTATATAATTTTCCTAAATTATTTAAATTAAGATATTAGTATATATATTAGTTTATAGCTATATTTACTCTTATACGCCTAGTAACAGAAGTCTTATTTTTTAATATTATAATAATTTTTATTACTCTTACTAGACAAAGTACTATTTAAATAATAAAAGTAAAATATAAAGCGCTTTAATTCTATAAACTATTAATAATATTAAATTATATAAATACTCTTTAACAGTTTTAAAACTTTTTTACTTTTAATATAAGAAAATAGATAAAGCGTTAAAAAAACTATAGACTAAAAAGTTTATAATACTTTTTATTAATATTATTTTTATTACTACGGCGTAATAAAGTTTATAAAATAAATAACTTACTATTTTTATTTTTATTACTTTTTTTAGATTTACACTTATTTACTATAAAGTATAGCCTATTTCTTAAACTTAATCTAGTAAAGCTTAGAAGAGCTAAATTAAAAAAGGCACTAATAGCGTCTTACGCCTAAAAAAACTAGACTAAAGGAATAAGCTAGATAAAATTAATAATTTTAAAAAATTTTTAAATTCTTTATTAGTATTAAGCTTCCTGTGCAGTATTTAGTTACTTAAAAGCTAGTTAATAAATAGTAGTTACGGAGCGCGATATAAGTATAAAACTAAAAAAAATTATTAAAATTACTATATAGTAAAAAGTAAAAAAGATTTTTTAGGACTTTAAATAGCTATAAACTATAAATAATAATTAGGACTGTTATAGTATTTAAACCTATTTAAGGTAAAATTTTAAGTAAATTTTATTAAGCTTATAATAGTATATAAATAATATTTTTTAAAGATTAAAGGATCTGCGGAACTGCTTAATTAAAAAAAAAATCTAATTTTATAAAAAATATAGAATAACCTTTTAAAGCTTATAATAGTGGTATATTATTTTAGAAAAGAAGCAGGCAAACTTTTAAATATTATAGTATAAGAGTTTTTATTTAAGTTATAAAAACTTTAGTCTAAAGCTAAATAGTGTTTTAGCTTTACTAAACTATCTATTATTAATACTCTTTATACTTTTTATTCTTTTTTTTTTACTTACTTCTTTTTACAGAGCGTAATTATAGGCTAAAAAATAGTAATAAGTAATATACTAGTAACTAAAAAATTAGATTTTATTAGCTTCTTACTAATCTTAGTAAGCTTATTATATTTAAAATACTATTTATTTTTAATTATATTTACATTGTAGACAATAGCGTTATAAGAGGAATTAAAAAAATTAACTTAAAACTATTAAATAAAGACTAGCAGAGTTTTTAAAAAAAGAAATTAGAGCTTAGAAATCTAAAAAAAAAAAAATTAAAAAAAGTAAAAATTAAAAAAAGCATTATAGCTTACTGCAGATATAGTAGTAGTAATATAAATAATTAACTTATAATATTTATAATAATTAGAGAGCTTAAAGAGCTGTTTAGAAAAATAAAGTTAAATAAAAGAGTTTTAATACTAAATAAATAGTATAAAAAAGTATAAAAGTAATAAAGAGAAGCGTAAAAAAAGTAAATATTATTTTAGAAAAGTTAGTAGAGAGATTATATAAATAATTTTTATACTGCTAACGCTAGCGCGCCTACTATAATTAGTCTCTTATTTTAAAACTCTATTACGTAGTAACGCTATCCGCTAAAATTTTACTTAAAAATATTTTTTTTAAAATTAATTCTATAGCTACTATAAGTTTAAAAAAGTTACTTTTAAACTACTTATATAGTTAAGCTATTTTTACTAGTTTAATTAGGGGGTGTATTATAATAAAATACTTTAGAGTATATATTACTAGTTAATAATAAAGGCATGCACATACTCCTCCTTTTTTAAAACCCCTTTTAGTCGTCCTAAGCCACTACAGCCACACTATTTGTTCGATTAATATATAAATATAAAATATTACTAGGTAATAAAACTCTTTAGAACGAAGTATTTATTTCTCTTTTATATATATATAATACGGCTTTTTAGAGCTTTTATTTATAAAACTAGTTCCTATTTTTTAATTTTAGAATCTAGTAATTTCTAGCTCGTTTTTCCTCTATATATCCTTATATAATAAGGGATATATAGTCTACGCTACGGGGCTTTAGCTATATAGTAATGTATATAAAGGCATGCACATACTCCTCCTTTTTTAAAACCCCTTTTGGTCGCCCTGAGCCACCACAGCCACACTATTTGTTCGATTAATATATAAATATATAGTAATGTATATCTTTACTTATATAAGTAATGTATATTTAATTTATTTTATATATTATACTATACTACTACTTAAACTTAATTTCTAATATTTAAATTACTCTTTTATTATTTAGAAGTAATCTAGTATAATATAGCTCTAAAATAGTTTTCTCGCTCTATTATACGTAATACTTTAGGTTTATAAAATAATAAAATATTAATAAACTTAAGGAAAATTGTAAGTCCCCTTTTAGAATTTATAGTACTTACATTTTTTTAAATTTTATATAAGCTATAGAGGCACTACTACTAAGTCTATTAAAATATAAAAAGATATAAATAACTACTAACTATTATAGTTAAATACTTTTATATTAGTTAGAATTTTTTAGATTTACGAATTTTAAAAAAGTATACGCTTAGTTTTAATAAGTTAAAAATAAAAAAAAAAGTACCTATTTAATATTTACTATTACTTTAACGTAGATAACTAGATCGTAATTATAAAAAATCTAACTATTTTATAAATTAATATTACTTTGGTTTTTATATTAGCTATATATTTATTAATACTAAAGGCCCCCTATATCTATAAGAAAAAGGGTAAATATAATATTAACTTTAAAAAAAATAATTATAAATACTATTTTTACTAATTATTATCCTTTTTCCTAATAATAATCTTAAATATTAAATCTACTATTACTTATATTAATAATCCCTATTAAAATACCTAAAACCTAAAATTACTTTATAATTTAATACTAATCTACTTTAATAAAATACTTAAAATTTATTAATAGTTTTGTTTATTTTTTTTAAAAAAAAAATAAGGCTTTTATATTAAAACTGCTTAACTATTTAAGAAAAGTGCTTTATCTTCTAACTAAACTAGAACCGGTTCTTTAATTCCTAAACTAATATATTACTAAATAAAGTTATATTAAATTACTAATTTATATAACCTAATTAGGCCTAGTTCGCCACCCTAGACCTATTTAGGAATAGATTTTTATCTTATCTAACTTTAAATAGTAAAGTATAGCTTATTTATACTTCTAAATATAACGTATTTTATATAGAAATTTTAGGTTACTATAGCTCTATATTCAATCTTTACAATACTCTATACTTGTAAAAATTTTATATTTTACTATATAATGTAGGCGCGTTTAAAGAACGCTATAATAAAAAGAAGAATTAAACCCCTAATACGTAAAAGACCTTAAAAATTTAAAAAATTTTAGTATTTCTAGACGTATGCCTACTGTACTACTCCGCCCTTTTAATAGTTTAAATATTAAATACTTTTAAAGAACCGCTATAATAGTTTAATAAGACTAAAATTAATTTTAAGTAAACTATTTAATAGCCTAAGTAGTTTTCTATACAACTTTTAGATTATATCTATTCTTTTTAAAAAAAGCTAAATATACTTAAAACTAGTAAAGAATCCTAAGAGGTCTAAAGCTTTATAAATTACTAATATAAAAATCTTTAAATTAAATTATAAACTTTAAAAAAATAATAGATTCATAATATTAATAAAATAAAAGAAACGGCTAATGTTTTATAATTAATAGAAAAGATGATTTATTCTAATAATCTTAATATATAATAGCCTAAGAAAAATATATAAAATATAAGAAAATTTACTAAATTTAAAAAAATATTTTTCGTTAAACTACTAAGTATATATTTATATATTTATATATTAATTAAATAAAAAGTTAAACTATAGTGGCTTAGTGTAACGAAAAGGGATTTAAAAATAAAGAAGTATATATATACCTTTATACTTAATATATTAAAAAAGCTAATTAAAGTTATATTAAAAAGAGTATAGCACTATATTAGCTACTATTATACTAGTATACTTAGCGCACCCCCTCTACTAATAAAAATATTAAGTTAAAAAAGTCTACTATAGATACTATATTTATTTATAAAAAAAGAGATATATAGATTATAATAGCTATTACTATCTATATATTTTTATTTTTCTTATAGTTAATAGGTTAGCTAAATATTTATTAAAAATATACTTACTAAAATATTCTTTAAAGTTTTTACTTTTTTTATTAATATTTTAAGAGATACCGAACTTACTTAGGTTAATCTTAATATTATAATTCTAAATATATAAGCTATCCCCGCCGTATTTTATATACAGGATAATAAAGTTTAATAAATTTTTTTTAATACTGCTAAGTATACTAACGTATATAATACAATTACTATATTTTTTAAAAATGCTTTTTATTAATTTTACTTAATATTAAATAATTAATATAAAATAAATAAAAGCGTAACGCTATTATAAGGAGAGGTAATAAAAGTTAAAAATTTAGAGTTAGTTATAGTACCCTATATAAAGGTAGTAGTAATAAAAATATAAATAGTAGTACTATACTAGTTATAAAAAATAGTAACAGGAAGATATATTAATAATAATTTTATACTAAAATTATATAGTCTAGATTATATAGCGTAGCTACGCGAGGTACTACTAGACTTATTAGTAGTAAAAGTAAAAACGTCTTACGTATAAAGCCTATATAATAATAAATAAAACTATTTATAAAAATGCTAATTAATATTTAAAAGTTTTAGGGGAGTTAATATATATAGATACGGTAATGCGTAGGCTAGGTAAGTATATAAAATATACTTAGTATTATAACTATAGTTATTTTAATAAATATAACGAAATTTATAATTATAAATAAAAATATTACCTATTATTAAATACTATACTACGTATATGTATAGACGGAGCGAAAAGTAATAAAAATAAAGTTAAAAAGTAACTAATAGATTACTATAGTAGTTGTTAGCTCTAATAAGTATAATTAAATACTAACTGGTTTAATAGGCTGTTAACTAATATAGAGTCCTTACTAGTATACTAATATATTATTATTATAGTAAAAAGGGCTACTATACTTTTAATTACTAATATAAAAATAAGCTAGTAGATTCTAAATTTAATAAAGTAACTAATAAGGCCGCGATATTAATCTAAATAAAAAAAGAAAAAAGGTAGAAGTAATTATAGTACCTACTATATATATTAGAACTACTATAGCTAGTCTTAACAGAGACCTAGAAGTGTTAGAGTTATAATAAAATAATTAATATAAAATATTTTATTTTATTTAGTTATATATCTAGCTATTTATTTTTATTACCCTAGACCTATTAGTTATCATCTCCTTATAGTCCTTATACCCTAATTTAAAAAAATCTTTTATTATTCGGGCCTTGCGTACCTACTACGCTTTTATAATATTATATATCTATAGCTTTACAATATACTTGGAGTTATTTAGCCTATTTTTATATAAAGTTTTTAAGTTATTTTACTATTTTTATATAAAGTCCTTATTTATTTGCGAAAGCCCTATAAGTTATTAATTTTTATAGTAGACTCTTTAGAACTATTATTATATATAACCTTACGCCTTAAGTATTTAGTAAATATTTAAAAGTACTAGTAATACTAGTTTTTTATTTAATCTATAGTGCGTTCTGTCTTATTATTTATACTTTACTTAAATTTTTAGTTTTTTAGTAATAACTACTATAACTATATATTATTACTAAATTAGGTTAGGCGTACTATTATACAGTATTATACTAAAAGTTATATAAATATTACTATTATTTTACGCCGGTTATAGGAAGTTACTTATTTTAACTTTAACTTCTTTATTATTATTTTTACTTATTTATTTAATATATACCTTTTATTATACGCGCTATAAGAGCCTATAATATAAAAGTCTATATATATATTACTAGTAAGTTATCTATTTTATAGTTTATTAGGTATATAAAAGTCTAGTACTATAGTTAATAAAATTTACTACCTTACGCGTTGCGCTGCGTATTATAAATATAATATATTAATATCTCTTTTTTTATAAATATCTACTTAGTATTAGTTTATAATAGTAGATATACTAGTATAAGTTACTATATAGAGTAATAAATTATACTAAGCTATAATACTATTAAGTACTATTAAGCGGTTATTACGTGCCTATTTTAGTATAGTATCTTTCCTAATTAAACTTAGTATAGTACCTTTAAGAGCTGGTTATTAGGTCCTATAGTATATATAGCACTTTTCTTTCTAATTTAGTAGTTACTTATAGTAACTTTATTATATATATAGAAAAAAGAACTACTATAGGCTATTTATTAAAAATACCTAAAATTAAGTATATTAGTAGTTTATTTAATTAGTTATATAACTAACGTAAAAGGATACTTATCCTAAAAACTAAAATTATAAATAAAAGCTATAGTAAAGCTCTAATAGACCTAAAGTCTATTTTAAATCTTATTAATGCTAAACTAGTAAATGATATAGACTTAGAAATAATTATCCTTAAAAAATTATTAGTATAAGTAGTAAATATTTTAATATAATTATTAATAGTACTATAATTACTTAAATAGTCTTATCTAACTTATATAATTATAGTTAAACTTAGCTAATCCTATATTTATATATTAATCGAACATATAGTGTAGCTGTGGTGGCTAGGGGCGACTAAATAGGGTTTTAAAAAAGGAGGAGTATATATATACCTTTATTAGCTAATTCTATTTATAGTTATAGATCTTTCTTAATAGAATATATTTTTACGTCTATTTTAGTTTAACTAAGAGAATTTAAGAATAAATATTACTACGTAAAAAATTCCTATTAGAGATAACTATAAAAATATAATACTTTTATTAAAAAGATTACTCTTTAAAGTATAGAAGAGTGTAAGTATATTATATATAGTTTAACTATCTATATATATATATATTATAGATTTAATAGAAATTTTAGTATAAAATAAATAAAATAGATATAAAAAATATATTTTACCGTTTAAACACTTTAATTTCTTAAATCTAGGTTTAGATAAAGATTTTAAAAGTTCTATAAATTATAAACTAAATAATCTAAAAAATAAATTTAAAACTAGTATCTCTTTACTATACTATTTTATATATAACCTTTTAGTTACTAAGTTAAAGATTTTTAAAAAGTGTATTAAAAGATATTTTAAATATAAGGAAATTTAGTAATTAAAATTTTTTACTGGAATCCCTATTCTCTTTATAAAAAAGAAAAGTAGTAGTTTTAGATTCTATATAGACTATAGAGATCCTAATAAAATTATAATTAACAATTATAATATTTTTTTAATACTTATAGAGTTACTAGACTATTTTATAAAAGTATAAATTTATATTAAATTTAACTTATAATAAGCTTACTATTATATCTATATTATAAAAGAAATAAGTAAATAACTGTATTTTATATAAAATACGGCTATTTTAAGTATATACTTTTTCGACACATTTAGTATAAAGGTATACATATACTCCTCCTTTTTTAAAATCCCTTTTAGTCGCCCTAAGCCACCACAGCCACACTATTTGTTCGATTAATATATAAATATATATTTAAGTATATAGTTATACTTTTTATTTTAGTAAATATACCTACGTAGTTCTAATAGCTTATATTTTAAATATTAGCTAGATTAGTTAATATAACTTATATTATATATCTTAATAATATACTTATTTGTTTAGATACTAAAGAAGGATATATAAATTATATAAAAGAAATATTATAGCGCTTATATAAAGTAAAGTTTTAGATAAACTTAAAAAAATATTTTTAGTATACTGCGTCTATTATATATTATAGTTTTATTATTTTACCTAAAAGTCTATTAATAGACTTAACTTAAATTAAGATAATTTAAAACTAGCGTATATCTATCTATTAAAAAGTAAAAGTATACCTAGACCTTAATCCAGGGGTATAAACATAGTAAGAAAACTCTATTAAATACTAAACCGTGTACGTAATAATATATCTATCTATCTATCTATATAATATTTATATTTTTATTAACTTTATAAACTTTTATTATAGATTTATAAACTATTTTTTTTAATTAACTTTACTACTTACTAAATTAATTTAAAAGGTACTATATAGTACTAAAAGTAGGCTAACTATAAAAAGAGAAGAGAGCATCTATATTTATTTTAGTAATACTAGTAAAAAAGCTTTTAAAATATATTAAAATATTTATATATAAAGTACTAATTATTTTATTCTTTTACGTTTATTCTTATCTGTAAGAGCTGTATCGACTTTATATACACTACGTTCTTACTTAATATAGGTAAATAAAAACAAAGGCTCTATAACTAGAACCTATTAAATATAAAATTTTTTATATTTTATAGCTAGTAGAGTAATAATTTAATAAATAACTTATTAGGCGGTAGCTATAATAACGATAGGATAATAACTATAAAATAAAAATAGTTTATTATAAGTAAAACTATAGACTATATATAGCGTGTTTAATATACAGCGCGTTTAAAATAGTAAGCGTAATAGCTTTTTCTCCCTATAAATACTATATACTTAAAATTTAAAAATCTTTTATTATTATTATTATATTTATAATATTAGCATTTTAGTGTCTAATAATTAGTTTACTAAATAATCTCTAACGTATAGTATAGGCTTTTACTAATAGTAATAACTAGCTAAGTTATATTAAAAATTACTTTAATTTTTATTTCTGCGTAGTACAGTAGGCTAGTCTATTTAATAAACTAAATTTTTTAGTTAACGTTTTTAATTCTAATTTAATCCTAATACGTCTTTTCTTATTTAAAATAAATATAATTCTTAGCCTTAATAATACTTATAAGAACATTAAAGTCTACATTTAGTTATACGGCAATATAGTAAGCTTTATAATATAATAGCGTAAAAGGGGTAAAACTCTCTTATTTAAGATAGAAAACAGCAGCAGTAGTAGCAGTAGTAGTAGTACTTTAATAATAATAAAAAAAACTTTTTTACAGCAGTAAAGAAAGTAAAACTCTAGTAAAAAAAGCTTATTAAAGTAGTTAGAATTTTTTAGGCGCAGGAATATACATACGCGTAAAAGTAGAGTAGGTAGTAGATAGTAAAAAAATATGCTATAGCGCTATAAGGCAGTTATATAAAAACTTACTATTAGAAAAGTTAGTAATTATTATAAGAGAATTAAAGGATTCTATAGAGAATACTACGCTATATTTTAATATTTTAATTACTATTAAAAAGGTTATAAATTATTAGCGCTAGTAAAAAAGTCGTTATAGTTACTATATAAGAAGTTTATTAAAAGTTAGTTAATTACGTAATATAGTAAAAGTTTAAACAGCTAGTCTAAAGTTACGTAACGTTACGGTAATAACCCTAGAGAAGGGGGTACTAATTATTTTATACTTTAAGTATAAAATATAGCCTTAAATTAAGAAAAACGTCTTTAATAAAGCTATTAGTACTATATTAAGCTAATTAATTTTTAAGAAGTATAGATTTTAGTAGTAATTAGTTAACTTTTAATTAAAAGAGTAAAACAGTGCGTAGTACTATTATAGTATAATATATATAATAAAAAACTTTTTACTATTATAGAAAGTATTAAATACTAAAAATAATATTTATAGAATCCTTATTGTAAGATTTTTATATAGAATAATAATTATAATAGTTTATATAAATAAAAACTTAATTACTATATTAGGTATAATTATATTTACTTTTGTTTATATATAATTTTAATATATTTTATACAATATACTACTAAATCTAGGTAATATTTTATTATATTACCTTAATTATATACTAGAGTCTAAAATTACTAAGTATAAATATAATAAAGTCTTTATAGAATCTATAAAGAAGTTTTTATAACTTTTTACTATAAAGATTAATAGGATTCTAATTTTTATAATAATATTATATATATAGGTAAACTTAAAACGTAATTTAAAATTTATACAGGATATTTAGAAATTTAAACTACGTAATTTACCTAATAATAATAAAACTATTTTAAAGTATTTAATAAATATAAAGCATAAAAACTTAAATCTATTTAAAAATAGTAATTATAACTTTTAATTAAATAGTTTAGAGGATACTAAAATAAAACTAATAAAACTAATATATTACTATACTCCTAAAAATAAAATAAGAATAATTATAAAATACTATAATGGTTTCGTTTTAGGGTATATTAATATAATGCGAACCCTTAAGTATATATAAAATAAATATATATAGAGAAATATATTTAAAACTATTATTAATTATATATATAATTATAAGCCTTATTAGTACGCTAATTTAAAAATATATAAATTATATAGTCTTTTATATCTACTTTTATATTTAATATACTATAGTAATACGTAACTATAAATTTTATTATAAATCTACCCCATAGTTATTTTACGTAAATAAGTTATATTATAATTTTTATAATTATAAACTATTTCTATAAATAGTTTATATTATACTAGTAAAAATAAATTAGAACGGTATTAATTTATTTTAGTTTTAGACCTATAAAATTATGTAACGTTATTATAACTAAATAATAGTACTATTTAATAAAAGTGTACTTATATAAGTTATGTATATCAATACTTTTTACTATTATTTAAACCTAAGGTAAATTTTATCTTCCGCCTTTTACCTATAAATAAATACGTAGATATAATAATAAACTAAGTCTTTTAAATAGTACTTTTATATTTTTTATTATCTAAAGTAAAATAATTAAATATTATAAATCTCCTATAGAGAATTTACTTATAATAATAGTTAGTATTTTATTACTAAATATACCCCCTTTAAGTCTACTATAAATACAGTCTAAAAGAATTAAATTATCCCTTATACGTACTAGGTAAAAGAGAGAGCTCTTAAACTTTTTACGTAGTCTTTATATTTATTAATACTTATAATAAAGCTAAATAAAAACTAAAAGTAATATAAAAGTATAAAATAATTATTAAAATAAAAAGTATCTTATACTAAATATAGAAGCGGGGCGTAAAGTTTTAATTTTAAATTATTATATATAATTTATAAAACTAAGTAAAATAATTAACAAAAAATTGTTAGGTTCTAGTATAATACTTAAGTATTTATATAGTCTACTCACTATATATAAAATTTAACTTATAATTTTATAATAAATTTATTTAGTCTTTTATTATTTTTATTAAAACTATTTAAATTATAGAGTATACTGCCGCATAAATAGTAACTAATAGTTAATATATTATACTAATTTAGTAATAATATATATAATATAAAATATACTATAGACTATAAATATAATTAGTCTATTTAATAAAAATACTTTAGTAAATAGTAAGACTATTTAGACAAAGAGAATACTTAAAATTAAATATTCAAATTAGTATATATACGTTATAAAGGTTCTAAAAATAATTTAAAATTACTTTAAGACGGTATAGAATAACTCTAGTAGACTAGAGAATATAAAAATAAAATAGACCTTTTATAAAAACTAATAATTTACTTAAAGGTATACTAGTATTATATAAAGAAAGGTAAAGTGTAGCGTTAAAATACTAGTCTAAAAAAGGTATAGGCAAAAAATTTTTTTTCTCTAGATATAGTTAAAAAAATAAGCGTATATAAAACTTATAAAAATTATTATTTATTTTAGTTAGTAAACTTATAGCTATAGCGTATAGCTTAGCGTACTAAAGTTTAGTATACTAGTATAGGGCTACTATTATCTCTACTTTTTTTTCTTTAGACTAGACTACTATAGTACTACTATATTATAATACGCCTACTTTACTATATTATTATTATTATTATTATTAAAGTTATTATATAATAGAGTCTAGTATATTAATATAGATACTAGTATAGCGTTTATTCTTAGTAGTTTATAGAGTATAATTAGCTAATATTTATAAATATATTAATAGCGACTTTACGTATTACGATTACTATTAATAATAAAACTATTACTATTACTAAGCCTCGTATACCCGTTTATAAGGGTATACCTAATAATAATCTTTATATATAAGCGGTAAAGATAGCTATAAAGTACCTATTAAGTATATAAGCGTACGCTAATAAAGTTACTAAAGTTAATACTATAAAAGCTCTTAATTTACTAAAAAGAAGATACTATAATACTGCCTACTATCTACTTACTAACTAAGAAGATAAGTACAAAATAGTAATAATAGTAAAGGAAAGTATTAAGCTATACTTATTAGTATAGTACATTTAAATATAGTATATTAGAAATACTAATTTAGCTATATTATAAAGTAATAAACTACGATAGCTTATACTAAGGTTAAATAAAGGAAAGGTAGTAAAAGAATAATAAATAGACTTTATACCTAAAATAATTAATAGGATATAAGTATAGGAGGTACTTAACAAAGTTATAATTACTAAATTAGTAAGTATAATAGTTACTATATAATAATAAAAGAAAAAGATAAGTAGATATAGATTTCGGTTATATATACGCCTAAATATTAGTAGGTATTTATATATTAATAAGGGCGGAGGATTTAGAGGACTATCTATAGTTAAATATATAGTAGGTCTTTAATACTATCTATAATATCTAAAAAAGATTAACTTAATAGTGAAATAAAAGATAATAACTATTATTTATAATAAATAGAGCCGTAAAGACGCTACCGTATAATAGTATAATAAAACTAGAACCGGCTTTTAAAAAAAGAGAATAGTTTAAGGCAACTCTATATAGACTTTAGAAGAGTTAAAAGATTTACTTTTTTTTAATAGTTATAGACACTAAAAAGGTCTAAAAGGGTTCTTAATATAAATTAATAGTTTATTCTAAACTATTTTAAGTCTTTATTCTATATTTAAAAAAAAATTATTATTTTTTACATTTATAGTTTTAAATATATTTTTATATAAAGTTTAGTAACGTAAATAGTCAAATTAATAATTAGGGTAGCTTAATAGTATAATAAAATAATTAAAAAAATATATAAGTATACTGTAGTATAATAAACACTTTAATTATTAAAAATTAGTACTATCTAGACTAAATTATTATATTAAAAGCCTATCTACTCTAGCTATAACTAAAGGATTTCTAAACTCCCTATATAGAGGAATAAAAATTTAAAAAATTATAAATTTATATAATAATTTACTAAAAAGTAATTAAAGTAATATTTCTTACTACTTAACCCCCAAATAAGATTACTAAAATATATAGCTAATTAATAAATATAACTAGTAGCAGCGTAGACTATTATATTTTTAAAATAATAATTAGTATAAAATATAGCTAAATAGCGACTTATATAAAAAGGCCTTAAAAAGAATACGTAATTCTATTATTTAATACTATTATACTAGTATAGTCTAAAAAGTACTAAATAGGTATATATAGGCTATATATATATATATATTCCTTACTTTTAGGCCGAGAGCAGTTCTAAAAAGGGAATAATATTATAATTTAAATATTTTTCCTCAAAATAGAAGCGTACTTATATAATAAGAAATATATAGTCTATACTACGAGGCTTGCGTTAAATAGTAATTAGTCTTTCTACTCTTATAAATAATATATAACTAATTTATTTTATATATTATACTATATTACTACTTTATCCTAAATTCTAATATAAATACTAAATAAATATTTATATTTTCCTTTTAGTTTAATAGGATTTTTAGAGTTTAACTTACGTCACTCTTAGTTTTATTAAGTAACTAAACCATAGTCTCTTATAAGTTCCTATATTTTATAAATAAGGATATTATTTAATTTATTTAATATAAGGAACTCTATATTACTAATTTAAGTTATAGTATTAAATAAGAACTTACCTACTATTTAAGAGTTTTTATAGCTTTTTATTTTCAGCTATTTTACTGTTTTACTAAAGTATATATTATAAGAAATACTAAAGTATATATTTTATTTAAAAAAAATATATCTTTTTATTTTTTAGTCTCTAAAGTACTTTAAAAAAATTAAACTAAAATTTTTATTATATAATATATAGATTTCCGACTATTAATTACCTATACGAATAATTTATCTATATACTACTTATATAATAATTTACTTATCTAATTAATAAAAAAAGGTTTATAGCAAAATATATCTAAGCTACTATATAAATTATATAATGTTTTTATTAATTACTAATATGCTAATATTATAGGCTTATATATTAAAAATCTTATAATATCCTTCACCTATATTTATAATTTTAATAGCCTATAAAATATTTATAAGTTTTATAGTTTCTTTTTAACGGATTAGCTTTATTTTTTTTTATAATAAAGAGTTTGTTACACGTAATATTACGCGTTATAATAACTTAATTAAATAAAAATATCTATATTTTACAAATAGTAGAAGCTATATACCTAACTAAATATTAAATATAGATATGTAAATTTATTTTAAAATTATACTTATTACGCTTAATTATAGTATTTCTATTAATTAGGTATATATAATAAGTATAAATATATATATTACTATAATTTAGGTATGAGATTACTATTTTGTATTTTATAAACCTAAATTTATAATAATAAAATTATTTTTTAAACTAGCTATAAAATATTTTATTTAAAAATTATATACTTTTAGAAGTTACTAGACTGATATAATAATATACTAAATCTATTTTTATAATTTTTAACTAAAGTTTTTTTAATAAGTTTATACTAAGTCTTATAATAATAGTTTTAGTAATAATTTTTTAAGTAGCGTGTTTAGCGTCTCTATTTCGTTTATATATATAAAGAGATAGTATTTTAATACTTATATTAAACTATTTTATTATTTTTAAAAAGTAATTTTCTATACTATAATTAGCTAATAATATTATTATTATAAAAAAATTATATAATTTTAAGTTTATATTAGGTATATACCTATATAGTAAAATACTTTTTTATATAATAAAGTTACTATTAGTAACTACCTAATTAGGAAGAAATGTGCTATATATAATATATTATTTAATAACTGACTGCTAAAGTGCTATACTAAGTTTAATTAAGAAAGGTACTACGCTAAGATAGGTACGTAATAACGACTTAATAGTACATAATTGCTTTATAACTTAATATAATTTATTACTTTATATAGTAATTTACACTTACGTATCTATAATTATAAATTAATACTAAATAAGTATTTATTATATAAGAGATATTAATATATTATAAATATAGTATATATAATAGTATCTAAAATACTATTTATTAATAGTAGTATACTAATATTTTATAACTAAAATATACGCTTTTAGCATATGTAAAAATATAATTTTAGTAAAATATATATATTATATTTACTCTAGCCTATACTATAGAGTATAATATATATTTTAAGCTTTAAATCAAACTAAATAAAAAAAAATATAATATAGTAAGTATATTTAATATAGCTATTATAATACTATCCATTGTTATAGATAACCTATAAATATTTATACTTAAATAAAATAATTTTATTAATGTAGGCGTAGGCTTAACTATATATAAAAAGTACTCGATTTTATAAAAAAAATTAGAAATTTAGTATTTAGACGTACTACTAAGTAAAAAAATTATATTATAAGTACTATAGCTATACTACTATACTAAGTAGTAAATAATTAAAGATAAGTTTTTAATTATTTATAATAATACTAATACTACTAACTATAGAGCCCTAGAGTAAAAAAACTATATAATTTATTAAAAAGTAATTAAGGATATAAAAAGCTATAGTCTAGGGCGTAGAAGGCGTATATAATATTAATTATAATAATATAACATTAATTTTATAAGTATATAAAAGAGTGCTGTAACTTAATATTATAGAGGATATTTAAAAGTAGGGAAACAGGTTTTTCTAAACGGTGGATAATAGATAACTAGTATAAGAGATTATAAATAAATAGCTTAATATATAACTAAATAAAATATTTTATTTTATATTAATAATTATATTATAATTTTAAAACATTTCGGTATCTATTAAGAGTAGATAGCAAAACTTAAAAATACTTTTATAAATTTTAAAAATAACTTTATTCATAGACTCTATATATAAATCTTTTTATTATAGTTATTTTGAATTAGTAATATTTATTACCCGCCGAGTTACATTTTAAGTATATTAAAGAGATTTTATAAAATACGCGAGTATAATTATAGTAATTATTTTTAGTTTTTAAAAAATTATTTAAGTTACGTATATAAGGGAATATTATTTATTATACAGGGGGGTAATAGAAAAAAAGACTAATTAAAAAAAACTAGTTTTTAAAAGTTTAATAACTCTATTAATATAAAATTTAAAAATTGTTAAAAAGGATTAGCTATAGAAAAGTTTATAAAATATAGTATAATAAAGCCAAAATAGGCTTAGCGTGTATATAGTCTTGATTATATAGTCTTAAATGTAAGACTTTTTTTTTACTTAACTTTACGGCTTTATAACTCCTTAACTAGGACATAAAATTAGCTATAAAATATATATATATTACTATTTTATATGTATTATTTTTATTAATATTTTTAGTATATATTAATAATAGTTTACTATAGTCATTTTATATTTTATTAAAATTAAGAATTAGTATTATAAAGGCATACACATACTCCTCCTTTTTTAAAACCCCGTTTAGTTGCCCCGAGCCACCACAGTGACACTATTTGTTTAATTAATACAGAAATATAAAAATTAGTAAAAAGTAAGCAATAGCGTAATATATCTTACGTAATTAATATTTTAAATAATTTTATATATAGTTTTAAATAATTTAGTTATACTATATAGTTAATAATATATTTTTATTATTAGATAATATATACTTAAACTTTAACTAACCTAATTAGGTAATAATAAAATATTCGCGATTTAGTTCTTTATATAGAGTAATATGTAAATGAAAATTAATTTTATTATATTTACTATATAAGAAGTTATAAGACGGTAAATTAATATAAATTAATAAAGTTTTTAGGCTATTACTAAGTTAATATAATAGTAAATTAAATCATTATTTTATTTTTAAACTTATTATATAGTGTTGCGTTTATTCAGGATTTTATATTTTTAAAAATAAGTTATATATATAGTTTTTTAAATAAAGTCACAAATCCCTAAACTAGACCTTTAGATTCTAAATTTAGAATACTAAATATTTAGATAAGAAATTATACTTAAAATTTGTTATGTAAATAGTATATACAAATTACTAAGATATATATATATTATAGCTAATTATATACCCTAGTTAACAAGTTATAAAGACGTAAAGTTAAGTAAAAGAAAAAGTCCTAGGTTTAAGACTATATAACTCAGGCTATATATACGCTAAGCCTAATTTGGTTTCGTTATGCTATATTTTACAACTTTCTCTATTAGAAATCCTTTTTGAAAAAATTTAAATTTAATATTAATAGAGTTATTAGGCTTTTAAAAACTAGTCTTTTTCGATTGGTTTTTTGTATGTCACCCCCCTGTATATTTATTTAGTATAAAAAATATATATATTTTACAGACTTTAGACTACAATATATAAATCTATATAATTTAAATATTTTACTTTATAGTACTATATATCCTTAGTATTAATATATAGATACCCCTGGATCGAGGTCTAGGCGTACTTTTACTTTTCGATTAATATATAGATATATTAATTAAATATAAATTTTTTAAATATAGTAGTATTATACTTTAAAGTAAAGAGTAAAATAATAGAGACTTATATTTAATAACTATAAAATTATACTTAAAGGTAAGAATTATAAGCATAAAACTCTATACTAAAATTTTATATTTTATATATTACTTATGTCTAGTTACTAAAGCCTTCTATTTTATAAGTAAGTTTTAAATACTATATTTACATAATGTTTTTTATAATAGCTATATTATTTAATATAGAGTTTCCGTTTAATTTTTGTTTAGCCTATATAAAGTATTTTTTAATACTTAAATATTTATACTAAAACTTAAAAAAAGCTTATATTTTAGTTTTAATAGTATAAATACCTTTTAATTTTTTAAAGTTTTTTAAACCTAGTAGTAATTTCTTATTTATAAAATTTAAAATAATATTATTATAAAAACTAATATAATTAGAACGCGTATAGGTATTATAATTTGTCTATAAAATATATACTATTAATTTGTTTTAATTTACTATTTATAGTAAGTAAAAGGTTAATATCTATATATACTATAAAGCTAGGGAATACTATAAAGTATATATTATACTTTAAGCTATATATATTATATTAGCTAGCTTATACAATTAATAAAACGGATAATATTAGTTAAAAGAAATAAAATAGCTTTAGATATTATAATACTTATAAAATTATTAGTTATTACACTTATAACTGCGCATTATTTCTATCTCTTATTATTATACTTAGGATGTTACAGAGCTGTTTTACAGGAACCCTTATAGTATTTAGTAATTATTTTTTTATAATAAAGGTACTACACTAAAAGCGTAGCTCTATTTAAAAAAAATATTATAAACTTACTGAACGTTTAATAACTAAAAATATAAATTATTATTAGTATATTAATAAAATAATACTTATTAGATTTATAAAACTAACAGTTTTAAAATAATAAATTAAATAATTAATAGTATATTAAAAATAAAATTTCTAAGATATATGTATATAATAAAAAAAATTTTTTATTCTTAAAACGATAAACTAATTATATATAAAAGCGGTAAAGTATAGCGTTAAGATATTAGTTTAATAGAAATATAGGCTAAAAAAGTTATTCTTTTAGATATAGTTAAAAAAAAATAAGTATATGTAAGAACTATAAAAAATATTTATATTTTAAGTTCATATAAAATATAGTTTAGCGTACTAGGGTTTAGTATACTAGTATAGGGCTACTATTATCTCAACTCTTTTTTTAGGCTAAGCTAGTATAGTATTACTATACTATAATATACCTACTTTACTATATTATTATTATTATTATTATTATATAATAGAATCTAGCATATTAACGTAAATACTAGTATAGTATTTATTTTTAGTAGGGTAGCTTATAGGGTATAGTTAACTAACGTTTATAAGTATATTAATAGTAATTTTAGGTATTATAATTACTGTTAATAAGACTATTATAACTAAGCCTTATATATTTATTTATAAGGGTATACCTAAGCCTCGTATATCCGTTTATAAAAATATTCTTAATAATAATCTTTATATACGAGTAGTAGACATAGCTGTAAAGTACTTACTATTAAATATACTAGTATATATAGAAGCCCTTCACGTACTAAAAAAAATATTATAATATTATCTCTTACCTACTCGCTAGAGATAAGTATAAAGTAGTAATAATAGTAGGGAAAGATATTAAACTTTATTTTCTAATATAATATATTTAAATATATATTATAAATAAGTATACTTGTCTAGCTATACTATAAGATATAAAGCTATAATAGCTTATAATAAGGTTAAATAAAAAAAAAGAAATAGAGGAAAGAAAATAAGAAATTAATTTTATACTTAAGATAATAAATAGTATCTAGGTGCGGGAGGTACGTAACGTAGTAGTAACTAATAAGATAGGTATAATAGCTGCTACGCATTAATAAAAAAAAAAGATAAATAGATATAGGTTTAGATTACGTATACACCTAAGTATTAGTAGACGTTTATATAGTAATAAGGGTAAAGAATTCGGAGAACTATCGATAGCTAAATAAATAGTAACTCGTTAATACTATTTATACCTAGTAAGAGATTAACTTAATTGTTAAATATAAGATAATAACTATTATTTATAAATAAAGCCGTAAAGACGTTACTATAATAAACTTATAATTATAAAAACAATAAGCTAGAAATTATTAGTTACTAAAATATAAAAGTAAAAAATATTATTATAAAAAAACGCATTCAAGAACTATATTACATATATATTAAAAAAAAAATTATTTTTAAAAGGTTTATAGACTACTAATATAAAATTTATAGTATTTTTTTAAATAGTATTTTTATAAAAACTTTACTATTTTTTAAAATATTCTATAGGGTTTTTATTTAAAATATATTTATATTTACTTTTACTTTTATTTTTATTACTACTTTTACTTCTATTATTACTTTTACTTCTATTATATTTTTTTTACTAAGAAATAACTGCTATATTTATAAAATATTTATTTTATTTATTAATTTTACTATAAACTATATATTATTATTTTTTAGTTTTTATTTTTACTACTAGTATTATTAAATTTTTATATATATTTATTACTACTACTACTACTACTACTACTACTACTACTACTACTACTACTACTACTATTATTATTATTATTATTATTATTATTATTATTATTATTATTATTATTATTATTATTATTATTATTATTATTATTATTAATTTAATATTTATAACTTTAACTACTTCTTTTATTAATAATATAATTAACTTATATAATTTATTTAATTTAAAGTAGTACCTATAATTAATAATAGCTATAACTTTATTTAATAAATAATAATTAACTTTTCTATTAGCTAGTAAATATATAATATTATCATCTTTTAGATAAAAGAAATACTTATACTAGTAAGTATATACTAAAATTATATTTTTATTACCTATAAAATATAAAAATACTATAATAAAGTTTAAGTAACTATACTAAATACTATTTTTAATATCTTTATTTTATATATAATATAGTCACTATTAGTAACTATCTAATTAGGTAAAAAATATTATATATAGTATATAATTTAATAATTAGCTTTTAAAGATACTACGCTAAGATTAATTAAAACATATAGTATTAATATAAGTATATAATAATTACTTAATAGTACTTAATACTATTATAGCTTAGTATAGTTTATTACCCTATATAGTAATTTATACTAGTATATTTAGTATTATAAACTCGGCCGATAGCTATTATTATAACTTATTAGTAACTTCTCTAACATTACTTTTATATAAAATAGAGGTTATATTTATTTCTATTACTTTTTACTATATCTATATATATTATTTAACGTACTTCGCGAGCTTTATAAAGCCGTGGCACTGTCTATATATATATAAGTAGTATAGCGTTTAATAATAGTTAATATTTTTATTTATAATTATAAATCTTTTTTTATATATATAGATAGTTGACTGCGATACGAAGTACGCCTGCCTATTAGCCTATCTGCCTAGCCTATACACTAAAGAAAATATATATATATAGGCCCCCCTAAACCCCTAATTATTAATTACTATATAGATATACTTTAGACTTTTTATTTCTTTTATTATTATAACGTTTTTACTATTACTACTAGTACACTTAGTAGTATCTTACGTAGTTATACTACGTAGTATAGACTACGTATCTCTATTATAAATACTATATTAATACACTAATTTTTTATTTTTTATAACTAGTGTAGTACTACGTTTACTACTTTTATTATTATTACTTTTATATAGACTAGTATAACTAACTTTAAGTTTTTAAATTTTATTACTACTACTATTAATAGTACTATAATTTTATTTATTTTATTATTATTTATTTTATAATTATTTATTTTATTATTAATTATTTTATAATTATTTATTTTATAATTATTTATGTTATTATTATTAATTTTATTATTATTAATTTTATTATTATTTTTTTCTTATTAGTTATTTAATTATTATTTATTTTATTATTATTTATTTTATTATTAGTTATTTAATTATTATTTATTTTATTATTATTTATTTTATTATTGTTTATTTTATTTTTATTTATTTTATTATTATTTATCTTATCGTCTAAAATTTTGTAGTATTAATAAATATTAATTATAAAAAACTTAGTAATGTTTAGATATATAGTGTACTTAATAGTATTAAAAAGAACTTCTTATTATATATTACTAAGTAAATAAAATATAGTAAGAGTAACTTTTAGTATAGCTAGCGTAGTATATATATTAAAATTAATTTAAGTAAGTACAGTATCTATTAAGATAAGTATAAAAATATAAAAGAGTTTTAAAGAATATTTTAGAGAATATTTAGTAAGTATTTTTAAATATTTAGCTATACTATTATTAATTTTAAGATAGAGGAGAGGTATATAGGTAGTAGCTATTACTACTACTTATATATCTTTCCTCTAAAGGAGAATATAGCGTTTATATTAGACTTTTCTAACTTAATATTTTATTAGAGGGTCGTATTAAGTGTATTAGTATACTAGTGCGGTGTAGCGCGGCGCTATACTTTATTTAATTTATTTTTACCTAACTTTTTTAATATATTAAGTATAAAGGTATATATATAGTCTTTTTTTTAAAACTTCTTATAGTTACCCTAAGCTATTATAGCTACACTATTTATTTATTTAATATATAAATATATATATAAACTAATACTAAATAGGTATATATAAAAGACGTAATATTAATATATTATAACTATAATATATACTATAGCCTCTAAAGTACTATTTACTAATAGTAGTATACTACTATTTTATAACTAAAATACGCACTTTTAGTATATTAAAAAATAAAATTTTAGTAAAATATATATATTATACTTACTTTAGTTTATACTATAGAGTATATTAAATATCTTAAGCTTTTAAATTAAACTAAATAAATAAGAAACGTAAGATAAGAAATATATTAAATATAGCTAATATATTACCATTTATTTTTATAGGTAATCTATAAAAGTTAATACTTAAGTAAAAGAGTCTTATACTTATAAGTATAAAATTACTAAAGAGGACAAAAAAAACTATATAAATATATAAAAAACTTAAAACTCTACAGCTTATAGGTACTATTAAGTAAAAAAAATTTTACAGTTACTATTATTATACTATTATATAAAATAGTTAATTAATAGAAGTAAGTTATAAAATAAGACGTCGGTACCTATAGCACTAGTAATAATAATCCTAATATTAGTAACTATAGAATTCTCAAGTATAGAAATAGTATAGTTCTTTAAGAAATTAATAAAAATATTATAAATAATAATCTAAAGCGTAAAGGACGTATATAATTATAATTAGAATAGTATAAAATAACAGTTACTAATATATAGAGCAGAGCTATAACTTAACGCTATAGAGGATATTTAAAGATAAATTAATATAAGTTTTTAAAAACAGTATAAACGATAGCTAGTATAAGAGAACATAAATACAATATAATATTATATATTAATTATTTTATTATAACTTTAGAATTTCTAGATCTTTATTAAGACTAGTGAAATATCTTAATATTAATTAAATATATATCTTATTATTAGTATTAATATAAAAAGAGTCGTATTAAAACCTCAATACTATTAATAATAGGTTTAGTATATACGTTATAATATTCCTTTATACTTAATAAATATTTTAAAATATTTTTTAGTAAATACATTTTATTTACTTAATAAACCTTTAGTTATACTATTATTAACTATAATATAAAGAAAATATATATAAATAGTAGTTACTACTACTATTTATAAATATTTTCTTTAAATATAAATACAGTATTTATACTAAACTATTTTAATATAATATATTTTTAAAGAGTATACTAAGCGCACTAGTACTAGTATAGTACTATACTATTTTTAATATTACTTTACCTAACTTATTAATATATTAAATATAAAGCTATATGTATACTGTTTTTTAACTTTCCTTTCGTTATTTTAAGCTACTATAGCTAAACTATTTATTTAATTAATATATATATTATTATTACTATATATATTTTACTTTTATAATATTAAAATTAATATAATATCTTATTTATAAAGTAGATATCTATAATATACTCGTTTAACTATGTCTATATTATTATATACTAATTTTAATTACATTTTCATTACGTTAATGCTAAAAAAAAATATAATATATAATATATAATATAAAATTTTACATATAATAATTGGCTTTTTATTATAATAAGTGTACGTATTACTAGTGTTTAATATTTTTAAAAATAGTAAAATACTATATAGTATAGAGTATATTTTACTAAGTCTATAATACTAGTTATAGGACTTCGTATTTATATATTTATATAAATTATATAAAAAAATTTAGTAATTTATCTTACCTCTAGATATAGTCTTTATATTTTATATACTTATATTATTCTACTACCCTTTCTATCGTTTTATACTATTTTATATATATAATAATTATAAATTATTTAATTTTAAAATATTAAGCTTTATATATTATTAATTATAACTATATTATTATCTATATATTTTATATATTTAAAATTATAATATTTATACTATAATATATAGTACAAATTACAAATTTAGAAATTAGTTATTATTTAATATTTATTAGAATATAGAACCTTACCTAATAATATTTTAATAAAATAAATACTATTTTTTATACGATTACTAATAGTATAATAATAAATTATATTCATAAATTAATTTATAAAAATATTTATTTAATAGCTATTAAAGTATAATTATAGTTCTACTACTTATATAGTAATTAAGAATTTAGTTTTTTTACTTTATTATTTTAATCTAAGCCACTAGTATAAAAAAGTATACTTAGTCCTATAACTATTTAATTAATAAATATATTATTTTTTTATCGTTTTCTAATTAAATTTAATTTTTACTTAAAATAGGGTATATATATATATATATATATATTATTTTACTAGTTAATTTTAACTTATAAAATTTTTTTCTAAAGTGTTATAAAATATATTATTTTAAACTTAAATATTTTATCAACTAGAATAGTTATAAAAATTTTAAATATAATAATTTAAATATAAAATAGTATAAATTATTTTATATTTTTAGAGTGCTTACCTAATTATTAAATTAGATTATATATTTAAAAAAATAAAATAATATTAAGTGTATATATAATACCTACAATATTTTTAAAATATTTTATATTTTCTTATAGAAAACATAATTTATATAGGCTAGTACTAAGAGTATATTATAATTTGACTTTTTATACGAAATATACGGAGTATAAAAAGTATATAATAAAAATAGTATATATTTTATATATATATATAAAAAATTCTAAAAAAGCTAAAAGTTTTTATAATATAGTATATAACTACTATATAAAAAAAATTAATAAATAGTTAAGATTATATTAAGTAAAGCTAGTAGAACTATTTTAAAATATATTAAATAGTATAATATCTAGTTTTCTATTTAGTAGAAAGTTTTATATAATTATATAATAGTATAAGTATTCTTTATATAAATATATATAAGAGTTTTAGCAGCTTATCGTTTACGTCGCCAGACTCGGTAATATTTATATAACTTTAATTAGTATAGTACTGTTTTACGGAATTAGTGTTATTCTTTACTAAAAATCTATTTTGTTATTATTACCGACCTAATAGATTATACAATAATAATAATACTCCTATAATAATCTATATAGTAATTTTATTATCTATACCTAATGCGCTAATTATAGATTATAGTAGGTTATTTTTTAAAATATTTTACCACCTCTAAAGGTTAAAGTATACTTTTTTTTTATTAGTATTTTATAATAGAAGGGATTCTATAGGTCTTTTATAAGTCCTTTATAGTTTTTTTTAAGGAGCTTTTTAATTCTAAATAACTTATTCTTAATATACTATACTAGAAGTCCTATTAAGGTTAGTCATTTATTATATAAGTTATAAGTTATTTATTATAAAAGATAATTACTTATCTACGTTAAATTCTAATTTTAAATAATAGTATAGTAACTAGACTAGCGTAAAAAGCTTAATATATAGTTTAAAATTATTACTATTAAAAGTAAGCTTAGCTAAACGTATATGCTAATAGAGGTTATTTTTAATCTACTACTCTTTACTTTTCTTAAAGAGCCCTAGGTTAAATAGAGTATTAGTATAAAGCTTATAGAGCTATTTATTAATATATTACTATTTTAGGTAAAGTAGTAGTATAGTTATACCTAAAATAGCTATTATTATTAAATATAATAATCGCGGAAATAGAGATAAAATATATAAATAAGTATAAGTATAGTAAATAGGTAAAAAATCTATATACGTAAAGTAGTCTTTATATATTCTTCTTTACTATTAACTATAGTTTATACTCTTAGACTATAACCTTAACAATACTATCTCGTTAAATTTATTAACTTCTACTAGCACAGTTGCCTCGCACACGTATATTATTATTGCCTAGAGAGGAGATTATGCGACAACCAGCACGAATCATAACACGTTGACTACAGCAAGGCGCACCGAACAAGGACACAAAAGAGAGGTTCGAGGGGGCACTCCTCACCAAGCATGGTACACATACGCGCAAACTTCATGGACGTTCGCGGATCAATAAAACTAGACATGGGTAGTTGTGAAACAACCCTGCACGGAACCCGTCGGCTAGCATCCTGTACATAAGTACAATGCCTTAAGTATTCCTAACGACAAGCCCTCTCCCCGGCAGCCCTGGACCTTGATGGTCTTCCGTACACGCAGCCTACATAAGGTTGTGTACCTTCCTTACTGAATATCACGCGCAGGGATCGAGCAAGGTATGGCCTGGATGTTTCACCCATGTCCGGGGTGAGTGCCGGCGAAATTTCCGATCAACTGCATGTTGCGGGCCGATGCTGACGCGGCAAATGGCGGGAGATGTCACGGCGCTGTGGCCCTTTCCATGTTATACCCAGACAGTTGGACGGTGCAGCATTAAAGTTTCGTAAGGGGGGAGATTGCTGTCAAGGTCGGCAATGGAAATAAGGAAAAATGCAAGAACAGATGGGAAGCACATGCGATGGGGCTATATAATAAAGGTTGCCGGAAGTAACTGCCAAAGCGTAGCTGATTTCGCATTTCGCCCTCCAACAATCTATTATCGACTGACCTATTCTGCGATACTGACGGTGCACGAAAAACTATGAAGCTCGCTGCGCCGATCGTAGCCGCTACGGCAGCTCTGCCCCTCGCGTCGTCCACCATCATCACAGCGTACCAAAACATCACGCTCCCAACAACCAACATCACCCTCCTCGGCAACATTTACAACCACTGGATCTACCTCGGAAATGATACATACGATCTGACGCGGTCCATGATGGCACCCACGACCAAGCCCGTCACCATCCCCATGACAGGATCCCGGAAACGCGCCCTTATCGAACCCTCGCGCTCCGCGCTCGTCATAATCGACATGCAGAACTTTTTCCTCCATCCGGAGCTCACTCCTAGCGCGGAAGGCGGCCGGAAAGCAGTGGAGCCCACTCTTAAAATGATTGACGCTTTTCGTAGAAACGGTATGCCCGTGCTCTGGACGTTCTGGGGCCTCAATGGTAAGGATCTCCGAGATCTGCCTCCTGCGGACATCGCGGGGTTTTCGAATACCGGGCACAGTCCTACAAGTAAGTATTCCAGAGCTGTGAGTTTTTATGGTAGTACTAAGTCGCGCAGATTCGTTTGGCAGCGATATGGGGAAACTGAAAGACGGCACCGAGTTGGGTGAAACGTTGATGCGCGGCTCGTGGAATGCGAGACCGTATGGGCCATTGTACGATGCGCAGATCCAAGGTGTCAAGAACGGGACCGACCATTATTTCAACAAAAGTGAGCTTTCTTGTAGAGCGTGATAATGGAAATTGCTGATGGAGGATCAGATCGTGTGAGCGGCATGTGGGGTGCGCAGACACCGCTTAGTCTCTGGCTGGAAGAAAACCAGATGACCACTCTTTTCTTCGGAGGTGTGAACTCGGATCAATGCGTGGTATGCAGTTTCGCTTGAAAACTTGCAGACAAAGCTGACTTGAGCCGTAGTACGGTACGCTCCTAGATGCCTATTTCAAGGTCAGCAGATGATATCGAGACGTTCTCGGTTGATAGAAGACTGACCATATAGGGGTACGACACCGTTTTCGTTGATGACATTTCAGCGACAATAAGCCCGGAATAGTGAGTGTTTTGCGCCTTCTATCAAAGAAACATGCTGACGTTGTATCAGTGCCGCTCAAATGGTCAGGTATAATTCAAACCGTAAGTAGAGTTCGGGAATCTCTACGTACACACATCTGCTGACATTCACAAGTCAACGGTTTTGTATCCAATTCGTCTTTGATCATACCCGCACTCTCCTAGGGTCCAATCCGCGCTCCAGTGGCGTGGCAGCGGGCGCTTGACGAATCCGACTTAGTAGTCGAGTAACGCGCTGGATTAATCTGTTTCGAACACTATCTGAATTACTTAGACCGCCTGAAATTGTACCCTTCGTCAAACTTATCCTCTACGGCTGCGCGCGTGGGACTGTTTGGCCTTTTGGATGCGCCAAGTTGTGTTGAATCTACTGCTTTCCGAACTTAGAGGGGTTGATCTCTTATCGGATACGTTCTTACTACCTATACGAAGCAATTTTTCACGTTCTGGATTTTATGATGCGCGAAGATAGTATAGGTGAACGTTTTCATTCTCCGTCTCTATTACGAGCGAAAGCACCTGATCTTCGAAGTGATCGGAGTACCGCCAGTTCTATCCTAAGGTGTTCCCCCCAACGTCGCTTCCGCTTCAGCCCTCAGCTGGCCTTGATAGCCGGATTTGACCATCTCTTCTTGTAACTTGGCAACGATGTCGGCGATATCGCTCCATTCTGTGATGTCAGCATAGCTGAGTAAACCCATTAGTTACTCGTGAAGAACACTCGTGAAGAACACTCGATTCATGCGGCCCTACTAAAAGATCAAGCGCGCATAGAAACCTTTCTACAAGGACAGCCAGCTCCATGCAACAATTCCAGTTTATGGTGAACACTTTGGTTGTTTGGATAACTTCTACGCCTGATACTTTAGAAGGGTCGTCAACCGCCACCATCGCCATTGCCGCGGGACAATTGTAAAGACTGAGTCCACGTACGGCTTCATATAGCACAAAACATTTGTCGGACGTGGAACTAGGTAGCCTTGTATTGTCGGCCGATATAGATGCCTGCTGAAAGCGTTGGCCTCTCCTTGTGGGGACATTATTCGACCTTGATGTTTGGTGACGCCGGCTTGAAGGCTAAATCCAAGCTCATTGTTAAAAAAGTCGATAGGATAGAAGAACTAGTCTGTCAAACGAATATTTGGGCCGTTTTACGTGTCCAGTTCCACTGCGAGGTTGGCATGCACTTCGAAATATTATGGGGTGCCTAAAACAGCGTGGGACTGGTTCAGCCCCGCTGAATTATCAGCTTCCCACCAGCCAATGTAAAGGTGACAGTCTTGTTTGGTCCCCGCCAATACCAGTGATTGAGCTTATGTATAGCGCGCTTGCTTTGTGGAAGCTCCTGGGAAGCGTCGTGGAGATGTTACATCTTATCCTCAGGGAACAGCTTTATGTCGCCAGAAAGGTTGCGTACAGCTGTCTCATTATCGAAATAAAAACGACAGTTCTGGTTTGAGCACACGGTTCTCACGGGGACGGTATCTTTCAAATTTAGTGCAGAAAAGTCAGCAGCGATACTGAGAAATTCCTGGAATACGTATTGGCTGTCCGTCCATGGAGGCCAGCTGCTGTTCAGCTGTAGCGCACTGAAAGCAGCGGTCGTTGAGAATACAGGGGCGCAGGTATTATTTCAGGTCTATCTGGACCTGTCCTCAACTTCCAACATGTGTGGATTGAACTAAGTCACAAGTCTGCAATCGAAGTGCTTCTCAGTCTAAATCGAAGAGTCGTTCATGATACACGCTGAGAAGGGCACCAACAAAATTACAGCCTTAAGATCCAACATCATAGCAAACTCCAACGCCCGATGCCCGTCCTTGAAGGCACCATGGTTGAACGAGCCGTCATTACCCCTTTACGAGTCCTCACCAATGATTGCTTTTCGGATAACTTTTTTATGCAATTACTCTCCTCGTACTCGCGAGCGTCTCTCTAGGCAGCTGCCCTCCACCCGCTACTGGAACCAAACTTTGTCCTTGAAGGCCACAGCCGGCCTTGACGATCGGTTGTGCGCTCGAAAGTCCAAACACATACGTCTTCGACGGCAGGCTACCTCCTGGCTTCCTGAGTTCCTTGAACGGTTGTCGCCTGGCGAAGTCCTGCAAAAAGCCTTTGTATGCCACTTTGTACGCTGTCATGATTGGGGATGGCACACCTTACCAGAGAAATCCGAACATGAACGAGTTCTCGAGGATATCTAGAGCTTAATGAACCTAATTAATCAGCTTTAGCTAATTTACTATTAAATATTATTATAATTCTATTAAAACTAGCTATATGTTATTACAGTAATAGTAAGTATAATTTTAAAAAATATTTACTATTATATATACTTAACGTATATACTACTACTTTTAAAATATATATAAATTAATAAGACGGGTTTCTCTTTTATATAATAAAGTTACTACTAGTAACTATCTAATTAGGGAAAAAGTACTATATATATTATATAACTTAATAATTAGTACTTAAAAGTACTCTACTAAGTTTAATTAATAAAAGATAATATTTAATAAAATAGATACTTAATAATTACTTAATAGTACTTGATAGTTTTATAGCTTAGTATAATTTATTATTTTATATAGTAATTTATATTTACGTATTTACTATTATAAACTAATACTAAATAAATATTTATAAAAAAAAGAAATATTAATATATTATAACTCTAATACGTATTATAGTATCTAAAATATAATTTATTAAAAATAGTATTCTACTACTTTATAATTAAAATACGAACTCTTAGTACGTTAAAAAATAAAATATTAATAAAGTATATATACTAGACCCGTTTTAGTATGTACTATAAAGTATACTATATATTTTATACTTTTATATTAAATTAAATAAATAAAAACTATAATATAGTAAATAGATAACTACTATAGTAATCTATTAGTTACTTTTTTAGTTTTTTTTTTAAATAAAATAGACGTTATATTTATTTTTACTATTTTTTACTCCGCCTATATATAGGGGTGATAGTACTTAATAAAAGTTAATATTTTTATTTATAGTTATATCTCCTAGTTTACTTATATTTATATATTAATCGAATAAATAGTATGGCTGTAGTAGCTCGGGGCAACCAAAAGGGATTTTAAAAAAGGAGGAGTATATATATACCTTTATAAAAGTTTACTTATAATAGGAATATAATACTTAGTTTACTTATATATTTATTTAGTTTATATATTATTATATCTATATTAGGCTAGAATATATATACTCTATGTTTTTTATTATTTTATATATATTATATATTTATATATTACTTAAATAAAGAGTCTAGTTATAGTAGCTTAGAATAACTAAAAAAAAAGTTTTAAAAAAAAAGTTTATATATATACTATATATATTAAAGAAATAAATTATATTTATAAAATACTTATTCTACCTATTAACTCTATAATAAATTATTTTTAATAGAGCTACGCTTTTAGTATAGTAGTTATATTTTTTAAAAAAAATAACTATAAACTACTATAGGGATTTTTATAAAATAGTTCTATAATAATCTATTAAATACTTTTTTAGCTTTATATTTATATAAAATAAAGGTTATATTTATTTTTATTACTTTTTACTTCGCCTATATAGATAGTGTAAAATTTAATAAGAATTAATATTTATATATATAA
Source organism: Pleoardoris graminearum (assembly GCA_030770415.1). Taxonomy (NCBI): domain Eukaryota; kingdom Fungi; phylum Ascomycota; class Dothideomycetes; order Pleosporales; family Didymosphaeriaceae; genus Pleoardoris; species Pleoardoris graminearum. Next base: position 193,615 of record JASEKS010000186.1, read on the forward strand.
TTATAAATTCTTTTTTAAGTTATTTAATATTTATTAAGTTCTTGTTATATATTGTGTCGCGGCTTTATTATACTAGTAAAGTATATTAAATAATAAATTTTTTTTATTTATAATAACTATAATACTAAATACGTTTATATCCCTATTTAGTCTATATACTAAATTTATATATAGGCCCTCCTAAAACTTTTAAATATTAACTATCTATCGAAATACTCTAAACTTTTATTACTTTTATAATATTTTTACATTTACTACTAGTATATTTAAAAATATTTTATATAACTTTATTATATATTCTTAACTATATATTTTTATTATTCCCTCCCCTAGAATTATTACTATAATATTACGTAATCCTAGACTAGCTGTTTAAACTTCTACTATATTACGTAATTAACTAACTCTTAAAAAGCTTTTTATATAGTAACTATAATAACTTTTCTATTAGTACTAATAATCTATAATCTTTTTTAGATAAACGGTAATTAAAGTATTAAAATATAATATAGTACTCCCTATAGGATTTCTTAATTCTCTTATAATAACTACTAACTTCTTAATAGTAAGCTCTTATAACTATCTTATAGTATCGTAACGTATTTTTTTTTCTACTATCTATTTTACTTTTATACGTATATATATCCCTGCGTCTAAATAATTCTAACTATTTTAATAAGCTTTTTTTACTAGAACTTTACTTCCTTTACTACTCTAAAACAGTTTATTTTTATTATTAAGGTGCTACTACCGCCGCCACCGTTCTCTACTTTAAATAAAAGAGTTTTACTTCTTTTATACTATTATATTATAAAGCCTACTATATTACTATATAATTAGAAGTAGACTTTAATATTTTTATAAGTATTATTAAGGCTAAAAATTACGTCTATTTTAAGTAAGAAGAGGCACGTTAGAATTAAATTAATATTAAAGATGTTAACTAAAAAATTTAATTTATTAAATAAACTAGCCTACTATACTACGTAGAAATAGGAGTTAGTGTAGTACTTAATATAACTTAATTAGTTATTACTATTAGTAAAAGCCTATACTATATACTAGAGGTTATCTAGTAGACTAATTATTAAACGCTTAAATACTAACGTTATAGATATAATAATAATAATAAAAAATTTCTAGACTTTAAGTATATAGTATTTATAAAAAGAAAAAAAAGCTATTATAGTTACTATTTTAAACGCGCTATACGGCCTATAATTTTATTTAAAATAATAATAACTTATAAATATTATTACTATTTTATAGTAATTACTCTACTGTTGTTACAGCTACTACCTAATAAGTTATTTATTAAATTATTACTCTACTAGCTGTAATATTTAAAAAATTTTATATTTAATAGGCCTTAGTTATAGCGCCTTTAATTTTTATCTATTTTTATATTAAGTAAGAATATAGTGTATACTAAGTCGATACAACCCCTATAGATAAACGTAAAAAAATATATTTTTATTATAAACTTAATATAAACGTATTATTTCTTAATATTTTATAACTAGTATAATACTATTATTTTTATATTTTTACTACTAATTTTATATAGATTACTGTTACGGAAAAATAACTTAGAGTTTATTTTACTAGTTTATAAAACTCTTTAAAATAGATAATATATTTTATATATATATATATATATTATATAGCTTTTTAGTACTCTCTTTTATAAAAATAGTTCTAATGTTTTTAATTTTAGAAACTGGTAATTTCTAGTTTATCTTTTTATAATTATAAGTCTAGTATTTTAAGATTAAAAGAAGGTTTATCTTATATACCTAATTATTAAAAATTATATTTCTAAAACTCTAATTAATTTTTTAATTTTATAGTTTAAAGCTTATCGGTTTACCGATTTAATAAGTATTATCTTATTTATATACTAATAATAATTTATATTTTTAATTATTAAACGCTTAGTAAGTGTCGTAACTAAAAATTTTTAAGTATTACAGTGGAGTGAAAAAAAAAGCGTAATTAAAAAAGTTACCTTTTTTAAAAATTTATATAAAATTAATTACTAAGCCTAACAATACGTGAATAATACCGTATTAAAGAGAAAGGTATAAAAAATATTATAAAAATTTTAGCTACTACTTATTTATTACGTATAATTAAATAAAATTACGTAAACTAAAGGATATTTATAGTTACTTTTCTAAGGCCTTATAACTTTTTAGTTTGTAAATATATTTAACTAAAATTCTAACTATACTCTTTTACGCCAGATAGTGATCACGTAACCTAAATTTTAATAAAAATTTATTATATAATAATATATTTATATAAATAGTAAAATTTTAGCCCCTGCTTATATAATTACTAATTACGTAATTTATTATAAATATTATAGTATATAGTAATATCTTTTTAATTTTAATAACCTAGGCTCCTATTCCTTTACTATAGTAGTAAATTTAATATAACTTAAATCTAAAGTTAATCTTCTTTTAACAGTAAATACTTTTATTCTAATAAGTATTTTTACTTTAAAAGCACTCCTTATAGTATTTATAATATTATATAAATTATTAAAAATAAAATAACAATAATAATAATATAAACAAAGTTAAAAAGAACAGAGTTTCTAAGGTAACTTAAAGATAAAAAAGAGTTATTAATAAAAACTTAATTTAATGTCCTAGATATATAATATAAAATACTATAATTAGAGAATAGTCCAGATACTTTAAATATATTCTTCAATAGGTTTAAAAAAGAGGAGGATTAATAATATTAATATAAATTTAAAAAAAAACCTAAAATTAATAAATAAAATGCGAAAAAGTAAGTAAAATACGCTAAAATAAATATTAAAAATATTTAAAATATAAATTTTAAAAAATATAATAGTTTCTAATAAGTTAGTAATATAAATAAAAAAGACTAGAAAGAAATGTTATTAAAAAAGAAGTAAAAATACAGTTAAATATAAATAAGGTATTAGCTAATTACTAAGTAAGTTATTTTAATATTTTAATATATGAATATATACTATATTTTATCTACTTTTATAATATAATTTTATATTTTTTACATTAATTATATTAATTTTTTTACTAGTTAAAATTTTATCTTCTAAGTTTAGATTGCTATTTAGTTAGAAGATAAAAGTAATTTAGTATTTACTAAAATATATAACTTATCTATTTATTTTACTAGTAATAGTTATATAAAAAAAATTTTGATATCTTAAGTTAATCCGAGGATAAATAGAGGTAAGTAATTAACTAGATTTTTTATATCTTTTTTTCATATTATAATATTATAATATATATATATTATAATATTATATTATAATTATAATCCTCGTATTAATAGTAATCTACGCTATAACTTTTAAAAAGATAATACTTATATTTATAAAATAAGAAACGTTTTATACTAGTTTAAGAATAACAAAAGAATATAATTGTTTTTACCTAGCCTATAACACTACTTCAGCCTATATAATAAATATATAAAATTATTTAAACCTTAGGCTAAATAAAAATAAAGTATCTAATTTAGTTATAATATTAAGTTTACATAGTATAAAGGCTATTAAAAGAGCGATTTTAAAAGAATAAAATAAAATACTATATAAAGTTATTAATAATTATACTTTATTTCTCCCTAGTTATTATATAATACTTATAGAATTTTAGATATACTATACTAATTACTAGTAATATATTATTTATTAGTTTATTATTAAAATTTTAAAAATTTAACTTTTATTAATAATTATATAATAAATATATAAATATATATAAAAAATTTATATATAAATATAACATAGTTACTATTATTATATATATAAAAATTACCAAATTTTACACCTTAAATAAAAAGTTATAATAGCCTAAAGTAGGGCCCTAAAAAAGTTTCAACTTCACTGATTTTTAATTACCCCTAAATACCTTAGTAAGCAGCTCCTAATAGGGTAATTAGTATATACTAATCTTTTTCTTTAATAATTAAATTTTTTATATTTTTTAGCTTACTAATTAAAAAGTTATATAACTTTAAAAAAGGTATCTTTTTCGATAACGCTTTTTTTTTTCACCCCCTGTAGTATAATAGAGTAATAAAGGTATATATATACTCCTCCTTTTTTAAAACTCCTTTTAGTTACCCCAAGGCACTACAGCTACGCTCTTTATTTAATTAGTATATAAATATATATATATATATAGTAAAATAGATATACTAGACTTACTCTAGTCTATATTATAGAATACGTTAAATACTTTAAGCTTTTAGATTAAACTAAATAAATAAGAAATATACAGTGATGCGTATATTTAATATAGTTATTACGGAAAGATATTTTATAGTTTATATTACTAGCTTATAAAACTCTTTATAATAAAGAATATATTTCTTATTTTTATATATATAATATAACTCTTTAACGTTTTCTTTTATAATAATAGTCCTAATTTTTTAATTTTAGAAACTCGTAATTTCTAGTTTATTTATTATTTACAGTTATAAGCCACTTCTAAATAAGAATATAAAAGACTTATTTATTCTTTTATATTTTATTTTTATCGCGTTTTACTCTACCTACTAATATTATAAACTAATAATACTATTATAGACTTATTACGTAATTTAAAGTAACGTTTTTTTACTTAATTTTATATAAGTCTTTATATTACCTATTAAACTTTTTACTAAGATAATAATATTATAAAAGCCTGCTAAAGTAAGTTACGTATATATCTAGCTTATCTAGTAGTTTTATAAAATAAGAAAAGCTATATCTACTATTATTAGTATCTACGCTGCCTATAATACCTATTATCTAGTTAATAATACTTACTAAATAAAAATAAGAGACTTCCCGGAGTTTATAACGCTCAGTTATTTTTTTTTTTTTTTTAGATTTTATAAGCGTACTAATAGATCTGCCTTATCTTATTAACTTAAACTTAGAGTTACTTTATTACCTTTAGTTCTATTAATAATATTAGGTCTTTTAGCCCTTTTTTATTAACTATCTACTTTTATAAAGCTTTTATTTTATTAGTCTAAAATTTATCTATATAAGATAACGTACTAAAGAGAGCTTTAAAATAGCTAAAAATAATATACTTAAAAAAATTATTTTTTACTAAAAGGTCGCGTACGCGTAAGTTAGTATAAAACTTATTAATAAGCTATATATAAGTAGATAGTTCTAGTTAATTTTAAATTTTATACTAGTTTAGAGTGTTATTACTACTAGAAGTAGTTAGTATAATAGGCGGTAAGTTAGTAACCTATTTAAAATTAGTATAATAATAGATATTTTAGAAATAAAAAAGACCTATAAAAATTATAATATAGTAAAATATAACTTTAAGAAGTAGAAGTTAATAATATAGTATAAAGTATAAGATAGATAATTAAACTTATTTAAAGACTAGATATTTAGTTATATAGACTCTAGGTAACAGCTTAATAATTTTTTTAATTTTAAAATTTATATATTTAGTAACCCCCTAGGCTAACTGCGTTATATATAATTATAAGTAGTAATTACTAATAACTTTAAAAACGATTACGAGCAGTCGCTAATCTATAGATATATAATTAAAATATAAGTAGAGCGTTACTATATTTAATAGAATACTTTACCTTTACTAAAAAAAAAGAATATAACTTTTAAGAGTTTAAAATTTATACTACTTATATATAGTCTTATTAGTATTATATTAAGCTATTTAGTATTTATTAAGTTCTTATTATTACGTTATACCGCGGCTTTATAAAGCTTATAAAGTACGTTAATTAATAGTTATAAACTTTTTTTTTATATAATAAAATTACTATTAGTAACTACTTAATTAGAAAGAAAAGTGTTATATATACTATAGGACCTAATAATCGACTTTTAAAAGTACTATACTAAGTCTAATTAGGAAAGGTAGTACTAAGATAGGTATATAATAATTATTTAATAGTATTTAATAGTATGGTAGCTTAGTATAGTTTATTACCCTATATAATAACTTATACTAGTATATTAACTATTATAAATTAATACTAAGTAGGTATTTATAAAGAAAGAAATATTTATATATTATAACTATAGTATATATCGCAGCGTTTAAAGTACTATTTATTAATAGTAGTATACTACTATTTTATAACTAAAATATACGCTTCTAGTACGTTAAAAAATAAAATTTTAGTAATATATATATATAATACTTACTCTAGCTTATACTATAGAGTATAATATATACTTTAAGCTTTTAAATTAAACTAAATAAATAAAAAAAGTAAAATAGTAAATATATTTAATATAGCTACTATAATACTACTATATATTTTTATAAGTAACCTATAAAAGTCTATACTTAAGTAAAATAATTTTATTAATATAAATATAGACTTAACTGCGTATAAAAAAAACTATAATATTTTATAAAAAAGCTAAGAATCTACTATTTAGGGGTACTACTAAATAAAGAAATAATACTAAAACTATTATAATTATACTACTATACTAAGTAATTAATAAATAAAAGTAAGTTATTTACTATTAATAATAATACTAACGCTAATAATTATAAAGTGCTAAAATAAAGAAACGGTATAGTTTTTTAGTAAATAATTAAATATATTAAAAACTATAGTTTATAGCATAAAGAGCGTATATAATCTAAATTAAAATAATATAAAATAAAAATTACTAGTATATAGAGGAGCGCTATAGCTTAATATTATAAAGGATATCTAGAGGTAAGTAAAGAGGGATTTTTAAAGGGAGGATAATAAATAACTAGTATAAAAGAATATAAATAAATAGCTTAGTATATAACTAAATAAAATAAAATATTTTATATTAACTATTTTATTATAACTTTAAAACCTCTAAGTCTCTATTAAAATCGGAGTTATAAGTTTAGTATTTTAATAAAAAAAATTTTTTCTTTATATACTAAATTATTAAAAATTTTATTTTCTAAAGCTCTAATTAATTTTTTAATTTTTTATTTTTAAGCTTCTAGTACTACAGATCTAGAAAGTATTATTTTATTTCTATATTAATAATAATTTATATTTTTAGCTATTAAATGCTTAGTGAGCCTTATAACTAATTAAAAAGTAATAAGTACGTTTAGAAGATAATTTAGGGATACGAACATAGTAAGAAAACTTTATTATATACTAAACCGTGTATATAATAATTAAAAGCTAAGGCCTTATAACTAATAATTTTTTAAGTATTATAATATTTAACGCTACTTTATCTCTCTTAATTAATATTATCTATTTTACTAATTTCGTAAGCTAGCTAATATTATATATATAGTTTAAAATATAGTATATACCATATAGTATTTAAATATTTATTAATTTTAACGTTAAAAGTGTTATTAATTTTAATAATTTTTTTTATACTAGAGTTTTTACGTATTATAGATGTATTTAAAATAAAAATTATAAAAATTTACTATAACTATACTACTAAAATTAATATATACTAAGCTCGTTTAATTATATATACTACTAAAATAAACTAAGTAATAAATATCGAAAGCTAAATTAGTATAATAATAGTTTTAAAACTTATAAGCATTATTTAAATATACTACAGTATTAATGGGAATATTTTAACTTACTTAATTATTTATTTTTTTAAATAATAGCTTTTAACTACTAACGTAGTAGCTTTAAATATTATATAATAATAATACTACACTTATTAAAAAAAATAGAATATAGAAGAATAGTTTTAAATTTATAGTATTATATATATTTATATATTAATCAAATAAATAGTATAGCTGTGGTGGCTCGGGGCAACCAAAAGGGGTTTCAAAATTATAGTATTATAAATAAAAAGTTCTTTATATAAAAGTAGAGGTATATAAACTTAGTAATATTTAGAGTAAGCTAACTATTATTAACTTTTTCACTACTATTAGTAAAAAATTAGCGCCTAATTAGGTAAAGTAAATATATACAACCTAAGTTTAAAAATTAATACTTAAAGGTAAGAAACTCTCTTTAATAAAAGTTAAAAAAATATTTTAAAAAATATTATAAAATAAAGTTATTAAATTAATTTTTAAAAACTGCGGGATCTTTATAACGATTAGTAAATAAAATCTATTTTTTTAATTAAATAGTTTATAACTAAAAATTAAGAGTAAACTTTACTAATACTATTATAAATTAAAATATACTATTAAAAACCTACTACGTAGTATTCCCTATAGTTAGTATTAATAAATATTTATACTAGTGCAATCGCGACGTTCTTTAAAAAAAAAAAAAAAAAAAAAAAAAGAAAAAAAAAAAATTTAAAAAAAAAAAAAAAAAAAAAATAAATAAAAAAATTAAATAAAAAAATATAAAAAATATAAATATTATAAAAAAAAAAAAAAAAAAAAAAAAAAAAATAAAAAAAATAAAAAAAAAAATAAATAATAAAATTTTAATAAATAAAATAATTAAAATAT